>JAULBY010043209.1:0-13064 GCA_032358315.1 Ophiocytium majus
CCCCCCCCCCCCCCCCCCCCGCCCCCTCCTCCCACCCACATCGCCATCGCCACCAACGCACGAACAGGTGCTGAGGCCCAACGACTTTTCGGACCCTGCGAAGCGGCGCCACATGGCCCGCACCGTCGCCTTCAAGCACATGACCGCCACCACTCTCGTGGACTTCCTTGACGGCGTGGTGCCCGCCGACGTCAAGCAGCGCCTGCGATCCGCCGACGCGGCAGTCAGGGACGGCGCCCGCGCCGCGGAGTGCGCCGCGCGCGAGACGGCGGTGCAGTGCGAGCTGGGCGGCACGGCCCTGAATGATGAGCCGGACCGGGGCATGAGCATGGGCAACGCGGACGATGAGGACAGAGCCAACCAGCCCATGCGCAAGGCCGCCTCCACCGTGTGCTCCGCCGTGCCAACTATGCTCTCGTCCGCATCAGGTGGGCGGGAGGCGCGCTGCTTGTGTGAAACCGTCTGATCCGGTCTGAGTCCGCACCGTGGTAGTGGCTCTGGTGGTCTGGGTGCACTGGAAGTTGCTTGCCATGTGCTACCGGTTGGCTGTTGCACCAGCAGCAGTGGCTGCCACGGCATGAGCAAATGTGGCACCTTGGCTGTGAGCAGCAGTGGCTGCTGTGAGCCCCCCCCCCTTCCCCCTGCCCCTCTCCCCCCCTCCTCTGCTTCTTGCTGAGCTGACCGGCAGCACAGCTTGCAGCAGCGGCAGAGTGTGTTTGCTGGCCTGCGAGTTGAACACCCCGATGGTGTGTGCCCGGTTGCCCTGCCTGCAGGCAACGAGGACAACGTCCATCCGCTGCTGCTCGAGGAGCCCTTCACCAACGCTGACATGGTGGAAGAGGGCATTCTGACGGATATCAAGGTCATTCCCGTGCACCCCGACAGGTACCACCCACCACGCACCGCTGTGCACTGCCTGTCACCCGCCCACTTTCAGCGCCACAGCAAATGCAATCTGTCATGAGCACACGTGTACACATTACGCGACCTTCTAAACATGTCGCGCAGCATGTACGCTTTGCAGCAAATGCAAACTGTCATGAGCACACTGTGTACACATTACCTGACCTTCTATACATGTCGCGCAGCATGTACATTGCAGTTGCGCGCACACCATGTGCACAGCACTTGCTTTCCACGCCACAAGTGGGGTGTATTAAAAGTACTTGAGGTCACCTGTTGCATATGCCGCACGCTGCTCATGGCGGGGCTGGCGCGCTGGCTGGCAGCCCTGCCTCAACTGTGCGGCGGCAGCGCAACTTGCACCAGACCAGTGGCAATCAAGCTCAGCGCTCACCTGCCGCCACATTGCTGCCGCTACGCAGGTGGGACGAGGTGCCTCCAGAGCAGCTCCGCACGCAGAGCGGCGTCAACTCCGCGATACAGCGCTTCGCCGCGACGTACATCAACACGGGCATCGCGGAACACGTCACCCTCATCAACCGCACGCGCCACCTGCTGCCTTCGCGCACATTCAGCACCGTGGTTCACGCGGAGTCCGGCGTCGGCAAGCAGTACGCCGCTGCCATCAACGCCGCGGCCGACGGCCACGGCAGCGGCGACGTGCTTCTCGCCGACACGACCGTCAAGCTGAGCCCCTACGACCCCGAGTGGAGCCCCACCAACACGACACGCAAGCTGCGCGCGGCCTATATCGATGGCAACACGTCCGTGGCCGACCGGGCGCGCGTCCTCAGAGAGCATCGCCCCGGCGGCACCATTGACAAGCTGTTTGTGTCGGGCCTGGGTGACCGCGGCATGTTCGATGAGGGGACCAAGGTGAATGTGATCGTGAAGTCGTTCGGCCCGTCGGCGACGTCGCGTGCGGAGGCCCACCAGCGTTCGGCCCGCACCAGCCTGCGCATGCACCCGCACCACGCCCGCCGCCTGTACGCGTCGGAGGTGGACTTCCGCGCCGCCATGCGTGGGGGGCTGGAGGCCCTGCTCAGCGACGTGCGCGCCGCGCTGGTGGTGCCGCACGTGACGTGGAGCATGTGCACCGCCGGCGCGCGCGTGACCAACCTGCGCGAGCTGCTGGGGCGGCAGCTGAGCTACCGGTACCAGTGCAGTGCCGAGGACCTGTGCGGCCGCTGTAACGCGACCATCGGCGGCGCGGCGTTCAGCACGTGCGAGCACGGGTGCCGGTGCGTGCTGCCGCCCCACGCTTGGTGCTGTGTGTGCTGTGGTACGATGTCCCGGTTTGTGTGTGTGTTGCATTGTGTGTAGCCTGGCTGTGCTCGGGTGTGCCGCGCATCAGCAGCCAACGCGTGCTGGCACATGTCTGGACTGCGTGTGGTGCTCCACTCAACTGCAGGTGCAGTGTAGTGCGCCATTCCAGCGCTCGCGCCTGTGCCAGAAGCACATGTGTGCTGTTGCTGCAGGTTTTGGCCCTTCGCTCAGCAGCGTGACTGCACACCATTGTTTGCATGGCATTCCTGCGGTGGTTTTGGCCTCTCATAATGCGCATTCACATGCACTGGCAGCGGCAGCCGGTTCTGCCTGGCCTTGGCTGGCGCACACAAGCCTTGTGCTGAGGATCCCTTGTGTGCCGGTCTGCTCTCTTCCATTCCTGCCGCCGCCGCCGCCGCCCTTGCCACAGGTTCCACCAGCATTGCCAGACCTCGTGTGGCACCATGGTGGACAACATTGGCACCACCACTGACGACGCGCTCAATGCCGACGACACCACGCCCTCCTCTGACAACCATTCCGACAATGGCGTGCATGATGATGGGGACTCTGACGTCGAGGTGATGGAAAGCGGCAGCGATGGCGGCGGCGGTGCCGCCGCAGGTGGCCCACCACCGCCCAGCGACACACACAGCGACACGGACTCTGACATCGAGGAGGTCGAAATTGCTAGCCGTGGCAGTGGTGACGGCGAGGGCTGGTCACCTCGCGGTGCCAGGGGAGCGCCGTTTTCTAACGGCGCACGCAGCGACACGGACTCTGATGCTGATGGACAGGTGGAAGGCGGTGGCTATGGCGGTGGCGGCGGATGGGGGTGTTCATGGAATGATGCCGTGGTGGATGGGCCACGATCGCCCGCCGGCTCTCACACCGCAGACCAGCCTGATGCCGAGTCCGAAGAGGGCAGCGATGCCGAGGTGAGCAGCGCAGCTCCGGTGCAAGCACCAGCAGCCACTCGCTATTACTTGCAGGCCCGAGCCGGCCTGCTTTCATTACTGCAAACTTGGTTGTATGGCATTAGCTGTGCGTGGCAGCGCTGTGTACTTAGTTCCCCAGAGTGGCATGGCCGCTGCAGGTCCTTTCCCACCAGCACTGCCAATGGTCACCGTGCCGATACCACACCCCGGTTGCGCACCGCATCCGTCGACGACATGTGTGCACACAGCTCCAGGTCACTGAGGTGCTTGGTGCACTGTTGGCTGCTGCACCAGTGCGTGCACACTGGTGAGCCATAACATGACATGTGCAGCTGCAGCCTCTGAAGCCGACAAACACAGCTGCCGCGCGTGGTAGTGTTGGCACCGAGCTGCCTCCTGCAGACGTGGTGAGTAGCTCAAGCAAGCCTGCCTGAACCGCGCAAAGGGGCCATGTTCACAATTTCATCTTGACTGCGCTGCCAGCTGCACACCAACCAAATGACTTTGCCTGCCTCCGTTCTGCGGCTGTGTGTTCCAGCGCCCACATGCAATGCCAGCGAGTGGCAGGGTCACGTGTCCTGGATGCATCACTGCTGGCATTTGTGCACATTGGCACGACACGACCACAGCTTGTGGCGCTGCAAAATGCCTGCCAAATGTGGGCCAGCACAGCCATTCACGGCCCTGCATCCGCTCTAGGTGCTTTGCGCTTACCCGCTGAGCTGCCGCCTGCATCGCTTACCTCTGATTTGCAGGCAACCGCGGATGACGGTGCACCAGCTGACAAGCCTGCGTCACACGACACCGGAGAACCTGAGGTGAGCCTTTGCGCGAAGCGCCCTGGCACCCTGGAAACGCTGCTCCATGTGGTGTGTTGCACGCTTGAAAAAAGCATGCCGCGCACTGGTTTTGGCGGTAGAGACTGCATTGGACGATAGACAAAGGTGCGTCTGTGGTGCGATGCACGGGTCAAGCATGTGCAGCGTCCGAATGCACAACTGAACACCCACTTTGTACCCCCCCCGGGTGGCAGTACTGCCTCCCTTCCACCGCCCTCGCAACCGACACCTGCTGTTGTCTGGCTGTGGGTGATCTGTCCAATGACACCCAGCCTGAGCCTGAAGCATGAAGCCATTGGGTGGTTCTGCCACTGCGGGTTGCCACCCATGCCAGCCGTGTGCGCGGCTGTTATTAACGTTTGCTGGCAGCCTGCACGGGAATGTATGTGCCTTCCGCTGCCTTCCCCGTGCGTCAGCTGCATGTTACACAACGAACGTACTTCGCAGTACTCTAGGTCATGCATACAAGCTACTGTAGATCCTGATCCGGTGTTCTCACGACGCCTGCTCCAACTGGAAGGACTGTCCGTGCCTACATGCAATTTATTCGACGACCATGCGCTGTTGTTTCCAACAGTGCTCTTGTACTACCCTGTGAAGCCAGTGGCTCGACGGTACTGCATTGTGCTGCCACTGCGGCGCTTGGCGCAACGGCAGCTGAAGCAAGAAGTGGTGCCTCTGGCGTGACACGCTCTGCAGGATTAATACTGAAGGAATGACTGTACTAGTACGGCAACGTGGTACTACTTAGTGTGTAATGACACTCCATGAGTGTGGTATGTTCGCGGCTTGCACTGGCGGGTTGGCCGTGCGCACTTGGTGGAGCAGCACGTTGCCTCAAAAGCGCGCACCAACACATGTCACGTAGCAAAAGTACAGTCTGTTGCCCCCGCTAGCTCTGCAAGAAGGCTCCCAACTCCTGAGGCACATGCGAGTGCGCTCAATTCTGGCCCTCAACCCGGCGAAAACCGTGTGCCGCCACGCTGTTGTCTTGTGACCATGCAGGAGGCTGGAGAGGCAGCTGGCAGCCTCGCGGATGACAGTGCCATGCACGACAGCAGTGACTCCGACAGCGAGGCGCGTCTCTGTGACTTGGTGCAGTGTTACGGGTTGCCCACTGCCCACAGGCAGTGGCAGAGCAATGTGTTTAGGCTGAACCGCTTGCTGTTCCGTGTTGGCATCTCAAGGCCCCAAATGACACATCCGGGCGGGCCCAGCGCACCCTATCAGGAACTTGGTGGGCTGATGAGTCTTGTGGCTTTTTGTTACGTCACCGCCAGCATTGCACTTGAGGAGGTTTTGCGCTAGCGATGTCTGGGATGGCGCGATCCATGCACTTTGTCACGGCATGGCACGTGCTGACACTTGCAGTTGGTATGTCGTGCGGTGCGGGCAGCTTTATGTGCCTGACGTAGGTTGTGATTGACCTAATAATAATGATAATACTTGTCAGTACTTGGAGTGTATCTGGTGCCGGTACATGTACTTATTGAAGTATATATAGTATTACATACGTGCACATATGTATATACCGGTATCAGGCGCTGATGCAATGGACATGTGCGACGCATGTGTGGACACTCACAGGCCGCAGCGGAAGAAGGGGATGCAGCAGAAGCCGACGCCATGCAGGATTCGGACAGCTCTGGTGACGAGGCGCACACGCAGCACAATGTGAGCTGCTGCAGAGGTGGCTTGCGTCATGGCTAATGTGGTGTGGCATAAGTAGCACTGCACATGTGTTATTTGCGAGTTAAGGAACCCCCCGCTCCCGTGGTCACAGAATGTGGCTACCAGCTCGCAGTGTCTAGCTGTTGCCCGCAAGCCACAAGCTTGCCTCCACTTGGTAGCTGCAGCAGCCTGTGTTGGTGGTCTGAGTCTCGCTCTGCCCCGTGTTGTGGCGCCATCTGCCACGTTGCCTGCCGTGCCTACCCTCCAGGCGTGCACAGGCTTGCATCTTGCAGTGAGGCAGTGACGTGCTCCTGTTGCTGATGCCCACGCTGCCCTCAATGCCTGCACGCCAAATGTTGCTGCGGCTGGTTTGCACTTGTGCAGGCCACAGTGGCAGTCACCCCGGCGGATGTCATGGACTGCGATGATGGGTCCGACGCTGATGCGCACTCTCAGCACAATGTGAGTGCGGCAACCTTGGCGTGCACTCCCCTGGGTGCTCGGCGGTGTCTGTCCTAGCAAACATTATGTGTGCAATGGTAAGACCACGGGAAGACAGTTGGCCGCGCTCTTATGACTGTGTGTTTGTAAGCGTGGGCGAAGAACAGGCTCAAATTTGGTGTGCCATGGTTTTTGCGCCACTGTACTGGCATGTGCTACTGTATGTTTGCACTGTTTCAGTTATAGGCGGCGCTGTGTGGCCTCGTGCGGACGTCATTGCAGTGGACCATGTGCTTGGTCACAACGTCTCAAAGCTTGGGCTACACACCAACCCTGGCACCCTCTGCTTGCAGTAACTTGGCTGTCGCCATGAAGTAACTGTGTTATGCCGTCACTTTGCTCCTGCCATTGCATATACTCTCAGGACTTGCGCATCCCCACCACAATTTGTGGTGGCGGCAGCGCCACCAACCACCTTCCTGTGGAGGTCCATGATGAGGGCGGCGACGGTGGCGGCGGCAGCACTGGCACCAGGTCCAAGGCTCCGGCAACGCCTGAGCGCCGCACAACCACCGCCGTCTACTGTGGCGGCAGCAGCAGCGCCGCCAACCAGCCAGGTGTCGAAGCTTTGGAGGACAGCGACAGCGGCAGCACCAGCAGCAGCGCCGGGACCGGCAACCAGCCTCCGGTCACGCCTCCGCCCCGCCCGCCTGGTGCCGCCGCCCCCCCTCCGCCACCCGTGCGCCGGCCCAAGCGGAACCGCAGCAGCCACGGCAGCAACGGGCGCAACCAGCGCAGGCGCATCGATGACGACGACGATGAGTACAAGGCGTCGGACGACGAGCAGAGTCAGCGGCGGCAGAACCTGGAGGCCGCGCGCCAGCGCAAGTCTGCCAAGGCGCGGCAGCGCAAGGAAGAGGCGAAGGCCGACGCGCAGGAGGTGTCGCCGGAGCAGCAGCTTAAGGTGGTCGTGGACAAGCGCGCGTCCGCGCTCTACACGAGCTACCACGGCAACGGCAGCATCCAGGTCAAGGTCAGCGGCACCGCCGCCGCCGCCGGCACCGCCGTGACGTACGCGTGGGAGCGCCTGGCTGGCAAGTCTGGGGGCAGGTGGGAGGCCATGGGCGAGTCCGGCTCCGAGATTTCGCAGCTGCCGCCCGACAGCGCCTACCGGTGCACGGTGCGCGCCGGCAGCGCGGTCGCCAAGTTGGCCAAGACTGTCGTGGGGCTGCAGGTGGTCGACCACATTGTGGAGGGCTTTGAGCGGCAGCTGCAGGAGGAGGCGGACAGCGAGGGCGTCGTGGAGCCCGGCTGCTGGACGTGCGGCAGGGCGCTGAGACCCATGTGGGGCCGGTACGTGGCGTGGCAAGTTGGCATGCCGCAGCAGGGGCGGCGTTGCGCGCGCCAGTGGCAGTGCCGCCGGCTGTTTGGGTTGTCTGTGTGCATGGTTGCTGGTGGTGCTAGCCAGCATCTGCCGTGCCCTGGGTGGGCATGAGGGCAGCTGCTGGCAGCGCTGGCATGGGCACACCAGCCTGACAGCAGCCTGACAGCAGCGCTGTCAGGCTGGTGTGCCTATGCCAGCGCACACACAGCACCTGCGCAGGGCGTCTCCCGCACCTACTGCATGTGCAATGCCAGTTCGTATTCATGTGTTCACGAGCGTGACACGGGCAGCCGTGTGCAGTGGTGGCGAGATCGCATGAAAACACCCCCCCGATGTACTGATTTGCGGCCCAGGCAAAACCAACACACTGTTGAGTGGTGCGCACTGTGTCCTTGCTCCCTTGGCGCCGCTGCGCGCAGCGGCCTGCCCAAGGAGGTGTCCCTGTGGCTGGTCACTCAGACGCGCGATGCCGTGGTTCGCATCTACAATGACGCCGGCGGCAGCACGAATGGCCGTGGCTACCGCGCCATCCTCGCTGCCGCAAGGAAGCACACACAGCGCACGAGCGCCGCGCTGGCGCAGGCTGCACCCTCCGGCGCCCAGTCGCCCGGCGCGGCGTCCGAAGAGAGGTCCGGCCTCTGCCTGCACAAGTTCACGTGCGAGCAGCAGGTGCAGAGCGCGGGTGGCGCGACCATCAGGTGAGCTCTTCTTGTGGCGCTCGCAGCCTGCTGCCTGCTGGCTATGTGACAGATTTGTTGGGTCTTTGTGCGCCGCGCCCGCCCCCTGGCGCGCTTGTTTGGTGGGCGCCTTTGAGCCGGCGCGTGTGGACAACCGATCCCAGCTGAGCTGAGCTGAGCTGACCTGTGGAGGCTGGCGCGCTGATCTGCTCAGCAAGGAGCACCTGATTTGCCTGATCTATTCCGAGGCTGCACAGCACCGGTGCTGATCCTAACCACTTGCCAGCGCACAAACTTGAAGTGGCGGCCAGTCAGCCCGGTTGTGATTTATTGCTCCTGCCACTTCACTTCGAGTTTAAAGCGTTCCGCTGGCTCAACCATACATGTAGGGAAATACCTTGCACAACCCTGCCAAGGCATGTCACTGGAGTTCGACTTTCATCAGTCTTCGGCATTGGCGTAGCGCGGTGGTGGCATATACTGCGAAGTATATACTGTGTGGTAGTACTACTGGACCCAACATACTGCTAGGAGTACTTTTACCATCCTACTGTAGTAAAACTAGTGTACAAGGAGGTGTGACATGGACTGACCTGGCTTGTGTTTGCGCCCTGTTGGACTTGGCCTGACCTGACTTGACCTGCGCGGACCCATGAAGACGAACTGAAACAGAACTATAACATGTTAGTTGTGTAAACTGTTTCCTGGCAGGCATGAGTCTGTGCGTGCCCGCCCGCCCCTGGCGCGCCGGGTGCTGAGCGCGCGTCTGAGCCAATGTGTGCGGACGACGTTGTCCTGTGCCGCTGCGCAGGCACGTGGTGTTTTCGTACACCCCCAACAACCCGCAGCGCCCAGACGTGACGTGCGGCAAATGCAAGGACAGCGGCAAGTGCAAGGCCCCGCACGCGCACGAGCCCAATGACATCAGACTTAATGAGACAGATGAAACAGGTGCGCGGCACCGCACAGTGATGGCTGGTGACGGCCCATGGCGTATAAACTTCGCATTATACGCCGTATAGCGTGTGCAATTACAAAGCAAAACGTATCTAAAAAAACAACGTATCTACACAGCAAATACACCGTATATTGCGTTTTTGGGCACACATACACTTCTGGAGTACGCAGACGCACGCTGCATTGTGTATAGTGTGTTTATAATAGACGTTATATGCCGTGACGCATCGCAAGTGATGGCGCATGCCGGTGGCAAAGGATACATCAGGTGTGCTGTGTGGGAGCGTGCGCTGCTGGTTGCACCAGCATTTGCAACCATGTGATTGGCGCTCGTGTGCCACGGCGCTGCACTGTTGGCAGGAGTTGTGTGCGTGCATGTGCACCTGGTGGCGGCTAAACCGCTGCACTTTGCACCACGACCGAGGCTGGACTGCTGGCAGCATTGCAGGAAGGGCATGCCACTCTCTGCAAGCCACACTGTCGCACGCTGCTGCTTACCGAGATGGCAAGCCGTGTTACCATGCGCGCTGCCGCCACCGCCGGCAACCGAGCAGCACGCCGCCTGGCGCTCGTTGCACAGCTGTTGCTGCTGGCTCCTTTCAAAGTGCACGTGCACTGCAGTGCAAGTGAGCCACCCCGCCCCGGCTCCGCTGCTGCCCTCCCGCCACAGGTGCGCGCCCGGCACCCTCCCGTCCGAACCTGCTCGCGGATGACAGCAATCCCATGGTGACCGCGCTGAGGGCCATGACGGTGGATGCCCGCCTCACGTGCACGCCGGTGGTGCGCGCGATGCACGACGCCGGTCTGCACTCCATCACCGTGTCTGCCAGCGGCGACTGCCGTGTTGGAGAGCGCACGGTGAGCAGACGCAGCGAGGCACCTGTTTGCAGGCCAGTAGCAAGCAAGCACATGCTTTCTGGTACCACGTGCGTGCTTAGTTCGAACGCCCACACTTTAGGAGTCTGTGACTTGTTGAGAAGGTGCTTGCTTCACCATGCTCATGTCAGCGGGGGGGGGGGTGTTGAGTCGCTGAAAACTGGGAGTGGTTCATCCCGGTCGAGCTTGCACATGGCGGGCTGCGGCAGTACCTGTGACCTGCTTGTGGGCACAGTGAGTGGTGATGTGTGCTCCTTGCTTGGCCGTGGCATGCGGACATGAAGCGCAGGTGTTGATGCTGCAGTGGCGCGGCAGCCCACCTATGCATTTGCCACAAAACTGTGCTTGCTCGTGCCTACCGGAACGTGCATTCATAAACATCTGCGGTCAGTGGCACACAGACTGTTGCAGCACTCAACAAATACTTCTTGTGCATCCACTTGCTGTAAGCAACGGCGGTCAAGAGAGATGGGCCCCATTTGGTTGGGTACAGAGACAGTCTTGACCAAGGTAAGGTAAAAGACCCACTGCATGCCGCTGTTACATCACTACTCACCTTCCTTGCGCCAAATGCACAGCGCTCTACCCACACACACACCACATTACGACTCACCCCTTGTGCCGTATGCCTAGTGATGGGTCACAGCGCATAAAATTTCCCTTATACTTCCAAGTACGCTGTATGATGTACTTGGAAGTATGTACACAGGGCGTAGAACGCACTGCGAAGTATTTATATATACGTACACTTGTACACAGCAAATACGCCGTATATCGCATTTTTGGGCGTACAAATACTGTATTTTTGTACCTTGAAGTAAAGAAGTATGAAATATGTGTAGACTTGGCCCTGACCCATCACTACCCGTGCCACGTCCGCCCGCGCCCCCCCGTCGCACGCAGTTCCACTCGGTCGACGCAGCCTGCATGGCGAAGCTGCTGCACACGACAGCACGGGCCGGTGGCGTCATCATCGCCACCCCCCCCAACGTGCAGCGCGCCGCGTTCACCCTCACCGGCGACGACGCCCTTCTCCCCAACGACGAAAAGCTGGCGCGACGCGCGCTCGAGCCCTCCAGCCGCGGCGACGCCGCGCGCAACCGCCAGATCCAGAGCACCAGCAGCCGCGCGCGCGCCGGCCTGAGGAGACGCGCCTCTGCCGCTGTGGGCAGCCAGCACGCGCGCAGGCAGGGTCACGGTGGCGAAGGAGGGGGCTCCGCATCGGAGCTGCAGGCCCTGGGGGTGCCGCTGACGCAGCAGCAGCTGGCGGCGGCGGCGCCGCGGCGCGCGGCGGCGGAGGAGGCGTCCAGCCAGCACAGCGCGTCCATGCGCCTCGAGCGGGAGGCGGCGCGGCGCCACGCCGACTTCCTGTGGTACGTGATGGACCACCCAAAGGAGGTGTACCGCCGCCGCGGGCACGCGGACAACTGCGCGCCGCAAGGGGCGGACGCCGCGGGGCTGGCGCAAGTGCGCGTGGACGTTGTGGAGACCGCACTCGGCAAGAGCTGCTACACGGCCGAGGCGGTGGCGATACTGCGTCCCGCGGGCGCCGCGGGCGGGGGCGCAGCGAGCGCCAACACCGCCACCGACGCAGAGGATGAGTACGACGACGATGAGATGGAAGACGTCGCGGGGCTGGTGGGCGTGGTGGACCAGTCTGCGCGCGACGGCGTCACGCCGTTTGTGAGGGGCGCCGTGACTCCTGGCACGCTGCTCGTCGAGTGCGAGCGCTGGCGCGGGCGCGAGTGCGTGGTGTACAGCGTCGACAGGGCCGTGAGGCTGCGCCGGGGCGCCGTCATTGCGAGCATGTTCTACATTGCGGAGAGGGTCGTGCTCACGGACCCGAGGCACATGCACGAGGCGCTTCAGAGGTGTGCCGTGGGGACACTGGAGGAGCGGGAGGCGGCTGTCGACGAGGCGGTGCAGCAGGCTAGGGAGGGATTCCGCCGCTTGGTGCACGGCGGCGAGCAGTGGCCGCTGAGTGACGAGCAGTCGCGCGGCGTCGTGCGCAGGCTGGTGCACGGCTGCCGCGACGGCTGGACGCCCGACATGCAGCGCCGGCTGGCGGGCGCCATCGTCTACCACCACGGCAAGCATGGCGAGCACCACTTTGATTTCACGGCTGTGCACGGCGTGCACACGCACCTGGACGTGTTCCCGCTGCTGCTGAAGAAGGCGGACGCAGCGGACGGGCCGCCGGTGCTCAACCCGTTCTACGAGCCGGAGCTGACGGAGTGCCGCCGGCGCTTTGGCCTCTGAGCGCCTGCTCCCCAGTGCTCCACGCAACTGTGTTTGGGCGCACAGGTGGCGCGTTGCTGCCGCCCCTTGCCGTGCCACCCACCCTCTAGTTGCGCGACCCTGCGGCAGCAGCAGCAGCGCCGCCTCTTTGGTGGGCGCTGCCTCCCCACAACGCCTATTTTTGCTTGTCAAAATTTGGTGACCCGGGCGCTGAGCAACTGTCCCCAACCACAGCAGCACCTTTTTTGTGGGCTTTTCATCACCGCACAGGTAGCAGTTGTGCCTTGCTCCAGACCAACGCTTCTGCTATCGTGATGCTGATTGTGCAGCAGCAGCCACACCCGCAGCAGTTCAGGCTTTGATGGGGCAGCAGTAGCAAAGCCAGCTGTGCCCAGTGCTCATGTGAGCGAAAGCACTGTGTGTGGTGTCCAAGCAGAGGGTAAGTAGGGGGTAGCGAAAGAAAGAGGTTAAGTAGGGGGTAGTGGCGACTCCCCTACTTGCCCCCTACTTTCTGCCCTGCTTGTCCCCTGGTTCAAACACGTCTTCATGAGCGCTGCACCCAGTCTGCTGCGGGCCTTGTGCCTTGCCAAAGAAGGGCACCACAAGACTGGTCCACCCCATGCGCTTTCTGTTCCAACATCAATCATGGCGCTGCGCCCTACCTGAGTGGCTGCTGCCTGTCGCTTTGCAGCATGCTACGAGTGCCCCAATGCCCTGTTGTTGTTGCGTACTGTGCTTGTGAACAGCAGTGCCCATGGTGGCTGGCTCAATGCCTGAAATGCGTTTATGAGGTACAGGGTCCCCTGGGACATGGGGCTGTAATCAGTTAGAGTAGTGCTCTGGCAACATGCCAGGCTTCCCACAGTACTGAGCT
>JAULBY010043220.1:0-37738 GCA_032358315.1 Ophiocytium majus
CTTATAAAGTGTTTCCAAGTGCTTTCGAACGTCTGTCATCTCTTACCACTGTCTCTTCAGCAACACTTGATAAAACCTCTTCAGAAAGTACTACGGTAAGGATATTGATCTGGGAGCAATGTATTCCCATAATAAAAAGTAATTTTTGGCTTGGAACCGGTGTTGGCGATGCAAACGATGCCTTGTATAAAGCGTATTCAGACAATGGCTTAACCGGCGCATATTCTCATAATTTTAATGCACACAATCAATATTTTCAAACATTTATAGGGCTTGGTATTGTTGGCTTTCTAATGCTTTTGGTTTTAACTTTTGGATATTTAATAAAAGGAATTACAAAAAGGCAATTTCTATTATTCTTATTTTCATTACTGATCGTTCTTAATTTTTTAGTGGAAAGTATGCTACAAACATCCGCAGGGGTTTTATTTTTTGTGTTTTTCTTTTGCCTGCTTAATTTAACCACCGAAGAGGAATTAATACATGAAATTTAAAATTTTAATTATTGTTTTTTTTGCTGCATTTTTTTCCTTCTCCCAAAATGCTTACCACTGGCCAATTGATTCGCCTCATGTAATAACAGGCAATTATGGTGAGATCCGCCCCAATCATTTTCACTCCGGCATTGATTTTTCAACCAGCGGGCTAATGAATTTACCTGTTTACGCTATTGAAGAAGGTTATGTTTCGCGTGTAAAGATTAGCTCTGGTGGTTATGGTAAGAATATTTACATCACACACGCAAATGGAAAGGTTAGTGTGTATTGTCATTTAAATTCACTTAATCCCGCTTTAACGGAACTTGTTAAAAAAGAACAGTACACCAAACAAAGTTTTGAAGTAGAGATCTTTCCGAAAAATAAAAGTGTAAAAGTAAAAAAGGGTGAGCTCATTGCTTTATCAGGAAACACTGGTAATTCAACCGGGCCACATTTGCATTTTGAGATCCGTGACGAAAAAACAGAAATGCCTTTAAACCCATTACAACATTTCGAAATTATTGATACGGTTTTGCCAACCATACAGCATGTGGCTTTTTATAACCTGGCTGATACCTGTTCTCCAAAATTTTTAAATTCATGGCCGGTTAAAAAATTAAAGAATGATAGTCTTGTTATTATTAAGGATTCGGTGATCTTAAAAAATTCTATTTTAGGTTTCGCTTTTACTGCTTTTGATCAATTCATACCAAAAGGTAATCCAAACAACGTGTACAGCGCTAATTTATTTTTTGATGGTAAACTCATCTATTCTCATGCTATGAATACCATTAGCTTTGATGACGCACGTTATGTGAATGAGTTTAGCGAACTGGTGGAAAAAAGCAAGACCGAAAAAATAAGATTTCAAAAATGTTTTTTACCGACACTTTATCCCAAAGATTTTTACGAGAATGTATTTAATAAAGGAAGGATCTTTTTATTGGATACAAACTTTCATACAATTAAGTTAGTTGTATTTGATGAATATGGAAACGAACGCGCGGTTAAGTTTTCGGTAAAAACACGTAAATTCAATTATTACTCTAAACCTTCTATTAATAGCGATGTTCAGGTAACTTGTACAAAAGATTTTATGATCAGTAAAAATAAATTGCAGATCTATATTCCGGCAAATACTTTAGCGTATTCAACCGGTTTGATCTTTGAAAATACAATTGAAACAACGGGCAAGCTTATTATTTTGCCGAGTGAGGCCAATCTCAAATCTACTTCTATTGTTGGCTTTGAAGTGCCTAAAAAGTTATTGCCATATAAAACAAAACTTGTTTTAAAAAGCGGCTCATCAACTTTTTATCCTATCAATAATAAAGATTCTGTTTTTTATTCGGTGCGTAATTTTGGCTGGTTCTTAATAGATATGGATACGATCGCTCCAAAAGTAAAAACAAAACAAACGGCATCACAAATTACTAAAGTAAAAAAATGGGATTCTTTTTCATTTGTAATGACCGATAATTTAAGCGGCATTTACAAATACAATTTATACTTAAACGATAAATGGGTAATTGGTGAGTACGACGCTAAAACAGATCTTATAACTTATTATTTTGATGCCGATACACCGCCTGGTAACTTGCCATTCAGACTGGAAGTAGAAGATAGGGTAGGCAACAAAACCGTTTTTAATTATATTCTGAAACGAAAATAATTATTTCGCTTTCATTTTATTTCCCTTTGCATCGTGTGTAACTTCTGCAAGTTTTAATGCTTCCATTAATGGAGGAATGTACATACCAACACGTCCACGAAGCCCTTTCTTTAAACCATACCAGCCGCCAACTGGGTTTTTTGCTGAGCGCCCCCATGCTTCAACTGTTCCTTCTTTTGCAGGTTTTTGTTCGTCTGCACTTCCCAGTTCCATCCAATCGCCATGTTTTTTTAACATCGCATGCATATCGTCTAATATGCTGGCATCATAATGTAAAACCGTTTTACCAACAGTACAAACTAAAATTTCTTTACCATCTTTTTCATCCGCATGCATTGTAAATTCAGATGATAATGGCGGTGTTTTTAAAACCAATGGCTTTTCTTTTGTCCCAATTTTGTATTTCATTTTTTAGTATTTTAATTTAATTAAAGATACAATAGTCTTGTGATCTAACAAATTTAAACAAGATCATCTTCCCAAATAATGGACGTGATCTTCCAAATGTTATTTGTTTTTATGAATTGAAAAAATTTAGTTCCATATTCTTTAAATGATTTTCCATTTAAAGTGCCTGTTTTTTGATAGCGTGAAAAACGTTGGGCTATATTACCAACTATTTTTGTTTCAGAATTTATTTCGTTTTCTTCAAAATTAATAAGTGTCCCATCACTAAGGATCTTTTTTCTTGGTGTGATAAAGGATTCTAAATTATAAATGATTTCTTCACTTGCATTATTTTTAATGATCATTGTTTCAGAAATACAAACTTTATTTATCAACTGCCAGTTTGGTTGTTTATTATTTGTATTATTAAAAATGCTGAAAAAAGTTTTAACTGTAGAGTCAATATTTAATTTATCTAATGTGATCGAATAATAAAATACGTTTTGATCTCCCTCCATTTCTTCTTTAAGAAATATAAAACCTAATTTTTTAATGAGGTTTATCGAGCTTATATTTCCTTCAAGTGTAGATGCCAGCAGGGTAGGGTGCTTATTTATTATATCTGCTAAAACAATTGCCGCCGCTTCGTATGCATAACCTTTTCCTGAATATTGAGGTAAAAAAGCAAAGCCGAGATCAGGATTTGGCAAATGTTTCCGGCTAATAAATGTAACCACACCAATAGGAATATTCTGATCTTTTGGTTTTACGATCCAGTAAACAATGCCCGGATCATCCAATAACATTTGGATATATTTAATGGCATCTTCTTTTGTTTTTATATTTCTGTTACCAATAAATTTTAACCAACCTTCTGTATTTACCAATTCAATAATAAATTCAGTATCGTTGATAGTTAATTCACTTAATAAAAGACGCTCTGTGGTATATTGCTTTTTCATTTACAGAGCTAAGATACAATTTTCAATTATTGTTCTATCCTGTGAAAAGTAATTAATTCTGCACCACGGGCAAGCGTGCTTCTTAATACCATACGGCGGTCTGTTTTGTATTTATGTGTAACCAAAGTTTCGTAATCTTTTCCGGTAAAGTCGTATCCATCTTTCATGTCTTTAGTTAACCATTCTTTAACTTTAAACTTTACATCACCTACCCACATTTTTAATTCAAATGCACTGTATCTTACTATACCGGAGTAACGGTCATCATTGTTCGTGCTTTTATATCTGCGGTAATCTGCATTACCATCGGGTTTAACAATTAACCAATAAAATGTGCTATCGCTGGTAGAAGAGATCCAGGTGCCAACAAGTTCGGGATCATATTTTAAAGCTTTTTTCTTTATACAGGAATACAAACAAAAAACGGATAGAATAAGGAATATTAATTTTTTCATGGTATAATTAATTTGCAATGTTGTATGCATCAATTATTCGGTTATACATTTTCTCTCTTTTCTTTTTCAATATTTTTGCAGTAATGGGAAATGCTGCGGTACCAACAAAACTAAGTCCCATCTTTACAAATGCACCCGCATTGCCCTTCACCCGGCCTCTTTGTACCAGCATATATGCATCTACTGCAGTTATGAGCGACGTAAAACTTCCACCAATGGTTGTAGGTATTGAAGTGATCTTTATTATTTTTTGCGCCAGCGCAGTTCCTTTAGCTGCTTTTAAAGGAAGTGAAACTGCGGGGTTAGCAGATTTGCTTAGATACCTGTTTACATCGCTAAAACTAGCTTTTTGACCATTTATAGTGTATTTACCATCTAAAAATTCAATTTTATTTTTACCGTCTGTAGCTTGCTGGGCGGCATTGGTTGTGCCCGATGAAAGTGCTGTAGTTGCAGTTTTGCCTGCAGAGTTACCCATTTTGTTAAATGTTTGCATCTCGCCTTTACCAACTTTAATAAAAACTATTTCTGTTTTATCATCTGTAAAGGTGGGACCCGTTAGCATGCTTGCTTTTTTATAAGAAACGGATGCCGTACCAATTTCAGTTATTTTGCAATGTATTGTATCGCCACTGGTTTTTAAAATAAGATCCTGCGACTTTGAATTGAGACATATCAATAGAAAGAAAAACAGGAGCTCTGTAATACTGGTTTTTTTCATAAATACTTATGAATAAAAATTTGGTTTAATAATAAAATGTTTGATATACGGGCAAATATAAACTATGCGGTATATGCCCGCAAATTATAGGTGATAAAACGTAGAACTTTATAAGTTTAAGCTTAAAAAATCACTGTTTTCAGTTAGCTTTAAACTCACACTAACTTGTTTCAGGGATGTTGTTTTTTTGATGTTAAGGTTTGTGTTCAGGATCATTATTTTATTTATTTTGAAGAATATTTTGCCGGGCTATAATAATTCCTGAAAATCCCAGCATCATAGTTGCCCAGAATATGGGATAACCCATTTTTACAGCATCTATCCAATTGGTACCTTTACCAAAGCCTGTATTTATATTAATAGTGAGTAAACTCAAAGGAATAACCGATAATATAAGTAACGAAATATATACAAGGTTTATCTTTTTGTTTTTCCTTATCAGTTTGTTGGTTACAAACCAAAAAGCAAAACCAATAAATACAAAAAGAAGAAAAGCAATTGAAAAAATAAGGATGATGTCTTTCATTGTCCAGAAACAAAATCTGCAATACAAAACATAACATAATCGCTTGCCTCCTTCAAAACAAAGGAGATTAATAACAGACAAAAGAATAATTGAAATAATAAATTTACCAGTTGGAATTTGTTTTTCTTTAAAAAAAGGTATTACAAAAGCAGTTGCTGCAATGATCACTCCAATGTATGGGCTATAGAGTTTGCCTTCCAACCAATTTAAACTATACCAGCCTTTAATGTTAAGGATCTCTAACAGCCATATACTCATTGCCAGAAGTGAGAGAATAAATATTTTTAAAATGGTCATTATCAAGAGGTAAAATTCACTAATTAGTTTTATTCTAGTGTTTATAATATGTTTGACTTTTCTTTGTTATTATCAGTTCCTTATCAATAGTCTGAATTTGCTTGCCAGGTAATACAATAAATAATTTAGCATTTATCCCTATTGGGCCTAAGTCTACCATTTGATCGGGAACGCCTGAATTATCTAACTTTAAATACAGAGCATTCTTTTCAGTACTTGCCAAAACCCAGATATTTTCCTTATTTGAAAAGGATGAGAATGTAATGTCTGTCAAATAAATATTTTTTAAAAGTGTTTTTTTTGTTTCAATGAGTTTTAAGTCAAATCCTAATGATGATACTTTTATGAATTTTTCCATATCTCCATACACACCTCTGCAAACTGAATAAATAATTATTTTGTTTTTATCGTTTTTAGCGTTAATAAGGTATTCTGATTTGTTAGATTCGATCACTTTCTCAGTTAATTTCCCATTTTTTATTTTACATACAAATTGACTTTGTGTAACATCTGAATGTTTTTTTAAATAGTTACCTGTAACAAAAACACTTGAATCTGATACGAGCATTTTTTGAGGGTAAGCAATAGATAAATTTCCTTTATATAAACTAACTTTTTTTTGTTTAAGATCATAGCAGGCTGTTACACATATATCCGTACCGCCTTTTGCATATTCAATATATTGAGGTTCTGTATAAGCTATCCAGATACAATTATTAAAGTATTCAATATTTGTTGCAGGAATAACCGCTTTGCCAAGATTGATCTTCTCAGAAATTTTGCCATTCATCGATATTGAATATATAACACGGGATACATCTAATGTTTTGTTTGTGCTTTTTCCATGAACACCGGAAATAAAGATCTTGTTTTCGAAGATAGCGATCTTATCAAATTGATTTGTTGCTGTTGAATCAATTTTTAAAGACCAAAGAAGCTTTAAATTTTTATCGTATTTATTTAATCGCGAATAATTGCCATAGCCATCATTTTTGAACGAGAACCCTAAACAAAAAATAAAATCATTAAATACCTTAATGTCTTCAACATATTGAATGTCTTTAAATGTAACGCTTTTGTAATCTGCAATTGATTTAGCCTGGCTAAATAAACAAGGTACAAATATCAGGTGTATAGAGAATATAAGAATGATGTATTTCATTTTCATTTTTAAGTTTTATTTTGCTTGCTGTTATTGCAGTTTGTTAATGTGAGGATGACCACATTCCAATTTCAATAGTTCCGGTTTTCATGTTAATGCTTGCAGTGTTGCCGTGCCTGTCGTCGCCATTGCGATGGGTTGTGATACTCCATTTTGGAACTTGGTCAGCACCGAAATTATAAGCAGAGATTGTCCATGGTTGTTCATTTTTCGGAAGTCCTGCTATCTCGGCAATTTCTTTTGCTTTATCAATACCGATAAGTAGATTACTTAATCTTTTGATTTTTGTGCAATTTATGATTTCCTTTTTACTAAACATATATCTGGCGCTGTCTACATAGTTAGTTTGATATTTTAAATAAACTATAAAAGTATTTTTGCCATCAGGTCTAGGTTTGGATTTTGTTTCGTAAAATACTGCGGAAACACCAGCACCTTTAACAAATAGAAATTTCAAGTATTTGTCTGTAAATTTTTGCCCGAATTTTGTTATTAAATATTGGTTTGCATTGCTTCTTAGGATTGAATCATTATATGGAATTGTCTGCGAGGTAATTTTAAATACCAAGATTATGAATAGAAAAAAAAATAGTTGTGTCTTCATAAATTGCACCTAACGTTTGGCAAGCAGGCGCAGGGCGGTTTATGAAACACTGTCTGCCGAAACGTTAATTTAAAGATACATGTTTATTAGACTTTTGCAAAATGAAAATGTCAATTCGCGAAGCGACCTTGACTTTGCAAAAGCCTTGCACGTCTGCCGGCATTACGCCATGACTTGCTGTTACCGGCTGGCCTTTATATTGAGTTCAAGTCACTTTCGATTGTCGTGTATGGTTCTAATTTGTCAATGAATGTCTGATTAGTTATAATGGTGTCAACAATTTTAGAGAATTCTGCGCACAGTTGTTTTGTCGTTTCAACGAGGTCTGGATAGAATATTTTAACATGATTTTTGTTCGCTAATTTTTCTCTTAACTCTTCGTTGGTTTTGTCCCCTTTGTAATATGTCTTTATAAATTTGTCGTTAATGATTTCGTTAATAAAGAAATTTGGTTTGTCTGGGTCGGTGTCAATAAAATAGTCAGGATGATGTAAAAGCATTGCGGATTTTGGATGCTTAAAAAAATTAGCCCAATACTTTATGGATTGCAAAGCTGGGAATGAGTTCCAATCAAATTTATTGTTTCCGTCAACAAAGCCGAGTTCTTTGTAAATAACTGCAATCTTCTCTGCATGGCCATAGAATAAAAATGTATAAATGTTAAGATAATATTCAATGTTGGAGCAATTTTTATTTGAATTCAGAAAGTATAGAATAGATAAAGCACTGTCGTCAAAGTTACATCCGATACAATTGTGGGCAATCATTTCTGGTTTACCAGTCTTTCGTTTGTAGTTGTCGGAAAATGTAACGTACAAAATATCAAAAACAGATTTCTTACTTCCAGTTAATTTGTTTCTTTCGTCCGAGGGATATAGCCAATTTTCAAAATAGTCCGCACATTCAATGGTCTGATCTAAGAAATGTTGTCGATGATTATTTTTTGTCATGTCTGTCTAAGGCTTGCCGGTAACGTTTTGCAAGCAGGCGCATGCGGGTTAATGAAACACTGTCTGCCGAAATGTTTATTTAATGTACAAATGTTTCTATTCACACTGTCCGCCCACTAACGCAAAACCCGTGTTATGTGTTGTTTATATTCTTCCTTCTATATTTTTCTTTGCGTCGCCATACCCAAATTGCACTCCAAATTTGAAAAGTAATTCATCCGACATAGAAGTTTCTAATTCTACAAATGTCACTTCTTCATCAAGAACTTGTAATAATTTTAAATCTGTATTATTGTCTGAATTGAATTTATCAATCTCAATTTCAAGTTCGGATAGATAATTCGTCATTATTTTAAATTTATATTTCATTCCATCGTATTTCAAAAAGGTGAGTGATTTTTGCATTGTCTTTCTCAGTTTGTATAAGAACAAGAGTTTTGTTAGTAATAAAATACGCATACTTCTTACTATTCAGAAAAACGGATTGTCCGAAATCAAAATCAGGTGCATTTTCTTTTAAGATTAGCTTAGAATTTTCGGAAAGCATTTTAATCAATTTGTCAGTCAAAAAGAAGTCTGCTGAATGTAAATGTGCAGGCTTTAATTCGAGGATGTCGCCCCATTTAGATTCAAATCTGACTTTGGGTAAATTGTAGTTAATCTTAAAATTTATGTTGAGTGTCTGGAATCCCTTGATCACTATTTGATTCTTTTTTCGGAATAGGTCTCCTCCATAAAAAGTCGCTAAAGTTACGAGGTGCCATTTGTCGAAATCATCTAAACTTGTCGATAACTCAAAGTCATCAAAATCGAATTCAACGTCACTTGATACAAATTTTTTAAAGTTTGAAAAAGTATTTTTGAATATTTCAATGTCAATATTTGTTAGTTTAATTGTTTTCATTTTGGTTTGTCACTAAATAGCACATAACGTTTGGTAAGCAGGCGCGAGGCGGGTTTATGAAACTCTGTCTGCCGAAACGTTAATTTAAAGATACATGTTTCTTAGCCTTTTGCAAAATGAAAATATTTGTCCGCGAAGCGACCTTAAATTTGCAAAAGCCTTATACGTCCGCCCGCTTGCGCTTGCTTGCTGTTAGTGGCTGTTGGTTGTCACCCGGATTTACAAAGTATTTTTATTAATGTCGTCTTGGAGCTGTGTTTTAAATAGTCTTTTCCACGAGGATAAATAGCTTGTGAATGGTCCGTCTCGTTGACGGTTATTCGTCCTTGGTCTATTCCTTTAGAAACCAAATAGTCCTTAAGTTGTCGATTTAAATCTTTATAGGTCGTTGATTTAAAGAATTTATAATTGTACCTGTCTGTCCAAATATCAATGCTTTTTGCGCCATTCGCTTTTAAAAACCAAACGATAGAATCAAGATATGGTTTACTTTCGTTGGTGTCCAGTTTATCATGAATAAACAAAATTCTACCAGTGCAAAGTTCAATATTAAAGTTCAATTTGGTTTTATTGTCATTTGCGTAGAAAACATTATTAACGCATTTGTCAAACTCAATAAAGGTCCAAACAGGAGTACGAAAAGACCCTTGTCCGGAAAGAGTAACGGAAATATATAATAGTAAAAATAATATCGAGGTCTTTTTTGTCATACAATTGCCTATAACGTTTGGCGGCCTTGCGCCGTTTTTTGCTTTGTCAAGTTACACATTTGAGCGCTAACCCGCAAAAAATGGAGCAAGACCGCTGTTAGGTGTCTGGTTGCGGCACACAGATACATTTAGTTTACGTGTCTGCCGTTAGAGGGCATTTTTTTTCTTCTCGATTTGTCGGAGCATTTTTGTCTCTACGTCATGAAATACCAAAGTCAAACTATAAGCATTTGTGTCAATAGATATTTTGGAAAAACTCACTCCATAATTTTTTTCTAATTGTTTTAATTCGTCGGTGCCTTGTGCAAGCGTCCAACCAGGATAAACCATTACGCCTGCACCCCAAATAAATGCTTTTGGATAGTCGGGTTCGTCCTGTCTGGTAAGGTCAAGCAGTCTCTCGTCCATTGAAAAATGTTTTGGGTCGACAAGTTTAATTTTATAGTCGGATTGTATACAACCTTTAAAAATATATTGAACTTCTGCGTCAAGGTCAGCACCGCTTAAATAACCGATTATTTCATAGTCACGAACGTTGTCCAAACTACCGTGTCGGATTATTGCCTGATCAAAGAGATCAAATTCTTCGAGTTTTTCTTTAATAGTCATGTCTGTCTTTTGTCAGGCGGTCAGTCCGCAACTTGCACCTAACGTATTGCGGCCTTGCGCCGTTTTTTGCTAAGTCCAAGTTATGAATTTGAGCGTTAACACGCAAAAAATGGTCGCAAGGGTGCTGTTAGCTGTCCGGTGGCGGCACACAGATACGTCACGTTGACGTGTCTGCAATTTATTCTAAATCTTTTCTCGCTACCCAGGTCAAAAATGATGTGTCTGCACCACCAAAGTCAATTATTCTGTCTTTGTGTGTCATAAACCCAAGTCCGTGTTCGTCGTCCCACGTACAGCCAAATTCATAACCCACGTATGCAAATCCGTCTTTGCTAACATTCATCAAATGAATTTGTGAAAGTCCAATTAAGTTTTTGAATTGATCAACACTATCCACGTCGGGCATGATTTCTTTAGCGTCGTCTTCATCGTAACCATAGTCTGCTTGCAGGTTTTTGTATTCTGATAAAAGTCTTGTTAATATGGATTTGTAAACTTGTTCAGAATTGGAAGTAAGATAATTGTACGCATTAACGTGGTCCAAAGTAATGGATGGATTGTCCATAACCATATCGCCACCGATTGAAATTCCAAATATGCCATCGGAACTTTCATGGGAGTCAAGTGAACCGTATGCTCCTTGTCTGCTTTGGAAAGTCTTCCAAATGGGTAAAGATATTGGTCCTTCTAAGCGGTCGTCGACAAGTTTGACGTTTGGAATTTCATTCATATTTCTTTTTGTTATTGTCGGTCCGTTTTTGTCGGACGGAATGTCCGACACTTGCAGCTAACTACTCGCTAAGCGCAGCTTTTTCCGTTTGTAAGTATTTGTAAACGTTTGTTATCGCTTACTTAACTATCAACTTCCCTTGTCTTGCTTTTCCTTCTGCATTCATTACACGGTAAGTATAAACGCCTTTGTCAACTCCTTTAATATCTATGTTTACGGTTTCAGATTCAGCCGTAGTTTCAAAAATTAATTTGCCATTAAGATCAAACACTTCAATGCTGTTTCCAAGTTTAATATTTGAGAAGGTAAATTTACCGGTGCCTGGATTTGGATACACTAATGGCGATTCCATTTCAAGCATATTATCCTTTATACCAACACCCAGTTTTGAGGTCTTAAAATTTCTTAGCGCGCTCCATACGCTAAAATGTCCGCCATTATTGGTTTGTACGCGCCAAAAATATTTTGTGTCACCCAATAAAACGTTCGACTGTACGACATACAATAAACCGCCGGTGTTACCATTTATATTTGTAGTTGCAAAAGTAGAATCGGTAGATACCTGTACATTATAAATAATTCCATCACTTACATTATTCCATTTTAACAATGTTTGAAAAGTGGTATCTAAATTACCGGCGCCATTTGCCGGCGTTGTTAATACCGGTGGGTTTGGTATAGTATCATTTGAACCAATATAGGTAATAAACATTTCTATTTTTTGCAGCGGACAGTCATTTGCATTACGAGGTGCGTTTACAATTGTATCTACATACTTAATACCCGATGTTACGCGGCCATAAACAGAATATTGCCCGTTAAGGCTTGCCGCCGTAGCATGACAGATAAAAAATTGTGAATTTGCAGAGTTAATATTGTTATCCCTGGCCGCAGATAAAATCCCTCTAACATGTTTTGCTGTTGAGAATTCTGCATTCACATCCGGCTGACTTGGCTGGCCTTGTCCCCAGGTTGATTGAGCACCGTGTCTTGAATTGGGATCTCCACCCTGTATCATAAAGCCCGGAATTACGCGGTGAAAAGCTGTAGTATCAAAAAATTGTTTGCTTACCAAACTATCAAAATTGCGTGTGTGGTGTACTGCAATGTTTGGAAATAACTCAATATTAATAATGCCTAGTGTTGCATTGTTACGTTTGGTAAGGATCTGGAAACGCGGTTTACCGGTATACGTATACGTTGCGTTTGGCACCTGCGAATAAATTTCTCCCGCTAAAAAAAAAGCGAGTAAAGAAATGAGGGAAATCTTTTTGATCATGAAATATAGTTTGATTTATAAATGTACAAATTTTGGGACTTTAGTGCAAATTTTTTCACCACAGATATTCAGAGGTACAGGGGCTTTTTGAGCGTCATTGCGAGGTACGAAGCAATCTCAAACAAGGTTGATATGTTCTGTGTGTTAGATCGCTTCGCTGTCGCTCGGGATGACGATTATTTTTCTCAGTGTACTCTGTTTCTCTGCAGTTAAACCTTCAAATATTCAACCGTTTCAAGCCCCTTATTAAAAAGCAGATCAAGAATACTTAAATTAGTATGAAAAGGAAATTTACTTTCGAAGGTTTGGTAATAGGGAGTAGTTAATTTCGAAGCAACCGTTTTATCTTCTGTAAAATCTATTTTAGGGTGAATTGAATTTCTGAGGTCAAGAAATTCAAAAGGTTCTTTTTCGAATGCGGAAGTAAACGAAATTTCTTTTTTTATTTTTAAGAGTTTTAAAATAAGTTTTAATTGCTCGGCGTTTAATTCCATTAAAAATTTAAACTCTTTGGTGTAAAAATAATTTATCTCTTCTTCAAAGAATTCAAAATAAGGCGAGTTTTTATAAGCGCTTGTAATGGCCCGCCAATGGTTCATTTGCCATTTCTCAGTATAGGCTATCTCAACATCTTTTATTAATTCTTTTGTATTAATTTTTTTTACAGGAATAGAAAGATCGAGCTTACCATTTGCTGCTAAAATTTGTGTACGGTTGCGAAAGCTTTGTTTGTGGTAGTTCTCAAAATTCTCAATAACACATTTTTCAGAGTTTATGATGTAATAAAAATAATGCAGGTTAGGCCAGTAAGCGGTACTTAATAAAACATTCATGGTTTTGTTTGTTTGATCACACGAATACTTTTACCAACAATAAAATTCTCAGGTAAAAAACCCCACTTACGCGAATCGTTCGCATTGTCGCGGTTATCGCCTAAAGTAAAATAATAATTACGTTTTACGGTGTAAGTTTTAGTAAGCTCATCATTAATGTAAATACTATCACCTTTTATTTGCAACGTGTTTTTTTCATGATCCTGGATCAGTTTCTTATAAAACACAATATTGACCGTATCTAATTTTAAAATATCATCTTTTTTCGGAATGTATAATTTGCCATAATTATCCATATTCCATTTATAATTAATAGAGTAGGGAAAGCAGGAAAGATCGGAGCTTCCTTTTTTTTCCATCTCCAGTTCAATTAACTCTATCTCTGCCAAACGTTTTAAACTATCAACAAAATATTTTGTAAGCGAAAAACTATAATCATTTTTTTCAGAAATAGCAGCGCCTTCAGTTAAACCATGTTTTACTAAACTCAAACTATCCATAGCATTTACCGATTTTACATGGTAGTTATGTTTAATGGTAATGGTATCTTCAATTGGCATGCCGTTTATATAAATTACTTTATCTATCAATTCAATGCTATCTCCAGGCAAACCAATTAAGCGTTGAAAAAAATAAGTTGTTGCTTGTGTAGAATCTTTTGCAGGAAACTCAATATAAATAATATCGTTTGTGTTTAAAGTGTTATTAAACTTTTTTATAAGCAATGCATCACCCCTGTAATAAGTTTGCTGCATATCCATATTATTTACTTTCCGTATATCGAAAATAAATTTCCTCAAAAAAATAAATAAAAGCAGAGCTATGAATGCTGCAAGAAACCAGGTTTGTTTCTTTACAAAATCAAGTATGTTCTTTATTTGATCGATGTTTTTTGAAGTTTAAGTTTTCGGCGGTTGTTCCACTTATTTAAACCCCAAATCAATAAAATGGTTACAATAAATGGAATTTTTATTGAATGTAAATTTCCATCGTCAACATAACATAAAAAACGTTCCCATCTGAATTTGCCTTCTTTACTGTTCTTAAATAACGACCCTAATACCGATTTTCCGCTAATAGGGTTGTTTTCAGAATATTTCATACTAAACCAAACAAAGAAGGGTGAGCCTACTACGTGATCGTATGGCACCATACCCCAGCTGCGGCTATCGGCACTATTATGACGGTTATCTCCCATCATAAAGTAATAATCCTGTTTAAAGGTGTAGCTGGTAATTGGTTTACCATCGTATAAAACCTGGGCACCATTTTTAGTTACCTGGTGTATGCCATCATCATAAGTATTTAATATTTTTTCATACAAACAAATATTGTGTGTATCAATTGGCATTGTCATTCCTGCTTTAGGAATTAACAACGGACCAAAATTATCATTGTTCCACGCATAAGAATTGCTGTGAGGGAAGATACCGTTATCATAAGCATCTTTAAGATCAATACGTTTAAAAACAGAATAAACATTCGGATCGCTTTTAATTTTCGCGGCGCTTTCCGGTGTCATGTTTAAACAATACACAAACGTGTCTTTTGTAGTAAATGTATTTTTAAAGATGGTATAATCGTAATTTTTTAATGGAATGTAACGTCCGTTACCACCGGTAATCGGTTCTAAAAAAACAGTCGGCTTTTGATTAGATAAACCTACAGAAGCTACTAATGCCTCAGTTACATAAACATCTAAATTATCTAAATACTCAAGTGTAATAAAATTTGATTTTGCTTTTACAAAATAATGGTGCTGCGCCTTTTCAGGCATTTTTTGTTTTTGGTTATTAATAAAAACTTCACCGGCACGTACCTCTAAATTATCGCCGGCAATACCTACACAACGTTTTACATAATGTTCGCGCTTATCAACAGGGCGGGCAGTAATGTCGCCAAATTGCTGTGGCGTACTATTTACATATTCCCAAACTTCTTTTTGAACGGTTTTACGGTTAAGGGTGCTATCCTTTTCCATTTCGTTATCTACAATATCTCTTATGATCTGGTAATAACTTTGGTTTTGTTGTTTTAAAGCAACTGTATCACCATCAGGATAATTGAAAACAACAATATCATCATTTTTTACAGAGCCAAATCCGGGTAAACGGAAGTAAGGTAATTTGATCCACTCTAAATACGATTTTTTTGTTTCCGATAATGGTAATGTGTGATGCGCGAAAGGAAATGATAATGGTGTTTGTGGAATTTTTGGTCCGTAAGCAAATTTATTTACAAATAAAAAGTCACCCACCATTAACGATTTTTCTAACGATGAAGTTGGAATTGTAAACGCTTCAATAAAATATCCGCGAATAATAGAAGCAGCAATAACAGCAAATATGATAGGGTCTACCCAATTTTTAATGATCTTGCTTGGTTCGATCGTAAATTTGCTTAATCCAACAAATTTTGCAGTATCGTCAAAACCCAGTTTTACAAAAAAGATATACGGTAAAAAAGCAGCAAATAAAAGATCAGAGTTGCTGGGCTTATTAAAAGCGCGTGCAACATTAAAACCATATACACCGTACATTAAAATATTAACACCGGGTACTATCATAATTAAGCACCACCACCATGGTTTACCAAGTAATTTTGACAGAACGTAAAAGTTGTAAACCGGTACCCAGGCTTTCCAGCTTTCGAGGCCTGCTTTGGTAAATAATTTACTAAGGCCAAAGAACGAGGCCAGAACCAAGACTAAAAAAATATAATTTCCCATATGTGTAAAAGGTAAAAATAAGGATTTATAGAAACATTAAACGATTGTTTTTTAAGCATATTATTTTATGGCTGTTAATATTTGTTAGCTGCTAAAATCATCTAAAATAAAATTCTCTTCTTTTTTGGGCGCCTTAACGGGCTGCTACGGGCTCGGCTATCGCCTCGGTTTTTTGCCTTAACAGGCAAAAGAACTAAACCCTGCGCATCTCTGGCGCAGGCTCACGAAATTTGTATGCGGTTTGCGTTAGCGATTGCAGTGAAAATCCTTTTTGAGAGGTACGAGCAAAAAGATTGTAACGGAAAGCGCGGGCCGAAGGCAACGCCCAAAAGCTTGCAATTATTTATATGTTGGTATCTCAATTTTTTTCTATTTGCCTTCTGTAATAATTTATCTTATCTTTACTCTCGAAAAATAAACCTGCTTTGTTTGCAGGTGCACAAAAAATATGATAAAAATAACTCTCCCCGATGGTTCTGTTCGTGAGTACGAAAAAGGAACTTCATCAATGGACGTCGCTAAAAGCATTAGCGAAGGCTTAGCCAGGAACGTATTAGCCGCAAAAGTAAACAACGAAGTTTGGGATGCATCACGCCCCATCAATTCAGATTCCACATTAAGTTTATTAACGTGGAACGATACGCTTGGTAAAGAAACCATGTGGCACTCATCTGCTCATATTATGGCAGAAGCTCTTGAAGCTTTATATCCCGGTGTAAAATTCTGGGTTGGTCCGCCATTGGAAAATGGTTTTTATTATGATGTTGATCTTAACGGTCAATCAATAACACCTGCTGATTTTGAAAAGATCGAGCAAAAAATGTTAGAGCTGGCAAGACAAAATAATGTTTACGAAAGAAAAGAAATTTCGAAAGCTGATGCTATAAAATATTTTACCGATAAGAACGATCATTATAAATTAGATCTTTTAGAGCGTTTAGAAGATGGTAATATTACTTTGTACACACAAGGCAATTTTACCGATCTGTGTCGTGGACCACACATTCCAAGCACCGGCTTTATTAAAGCTGCAAAAATTTTAAACATTGCCGGTGCTTATTGGAAAGGCGATGAAAAAAATAAAATGCTTACCCGTATTTACGGTATCACTTTTCCAAAAGATAAAGAATTAAAAGAATATTTGGTTCTGTTGGAAGAAGCGAAGAAGCGTGATCACCGTAAGCTTGGTAAAGAATTAGAATTATTTACCTTTTCAGAAAAAGTTGGTTTAGGCTTGCCATTGTGGTTACCAAAAGGTGCCATGTTGCGTGAGCGTTTAATTCAATTTATGCAAAAAGCGCAAATGAAAGCAGGTTATTTACCTGTTGTTACACCGCACATTGCACAAAAAGAATTATACGTTTGTTCAGGCCACTACGAAAAATACGGAGCTGATTCGTTTCAGCCAATTAAAACACCAAGCGAAGGTGAGGAGTTTTATTTAAAGCCAATGAATTGTCCGCACCATTGCGAGATCTATAAATCGTCACCAAAATCGTATAAAGATCTTCCGGTGCGTTATGCTGAATTTGGAACTGTGTACCGTTACGAGCAAAAAGGCGAGCTTCACGGCTTAACCCGTGTGCGTGGCTTTACGCAGGATGATGCGCATTTATTTGTGCGCCCTGACCAGGTAAAATTAGAATTCTGCAAAGTAATTGATCTTGTTTTACAAGTGTTCAATGCTTTGGATTTTAAAGATTACACAGCGCAAATTTCATTAAGAGATCCTGAGAACAAAACAAAATATATTGGTACTGACGAGAATTGGAAACTGGCAGAACAAGCCATTATTGAGTCAGCTGCCGAAAAAGGATTACGCACTGTTACCGAATTAGGTGAGGCCGCATTTTACGGACCAAAGCTTGATTTTATGGTGAAAGATGCTTTAGGAAGAAAATGGCAATTAGGAACAATACAGGTAGATTACAATTTACCGGAGCGTTTTGAACTGGAATACACTGGTAGTGATAATCAAAAACACCGCCCTGTAATGATCCACCGTGCACCATTTGGAAGCTTAGAGCGCTTTATTGCCGTTTTAATTGAACATTGCGCGGGAAACTTTCCGTTATGGTTAACACCCGATCAATTTGCTATTTTACCAATAAGCGAAAAGTATAATGACTATGCTGAAAAGGTTGTTGAGATATTGAAAAACTCTGAATTAAGGGGCTTTGTAGATGATCGCAACGAAACCATTGGCAAAAAGATCCGTGATAACGAGGTGAAAAAGGTGCCGTTTATGCTAATTGTAGGTGAAAAAGAAGCTGCAGAAGGCAAAATAGCACTTAGAGCTCATGGAAAAGGCGATGTTGGGGAATTTACACCTGATGATTTTGTAAAATATGTGAACCAAATTATAGAAAATGATTTTAATCAAAAATTAAATTCTTAAATTTGTAATAATAAAATAAGTATAACTAATAAAGCGGAGGAATCTATCAACAACAAAAAACCAAATTTTACAAAGCCTGTAACTACTCCATCAACCACGGCAGGAAGTAATGCAGCAAAGCCCGTATTTAAACAACCAAGAGGCTTAAAGGCCGGATTTAAACGCCCGGGTGTAAAAGAAGAACAACACAAGATCAACGACAGAATTTATGCAAAAAATGTTCGTGTAGTTGGTGAAGGCATTGAAGCCGGTGTTTATTCAATTACAGAAGCTTTGGCCATGGCTAAAGAGCAAGGTTTAGATCTTGTTGAGATCGCTCCAAATGTTGATCCACCCGTTTGTAAGATAGTTGATTACGGTAAATTTCTTTACGAGCAAAAAAAGAAAGCGAAGGAAATGAAAGCCAAAGCGGCGAAGATCGTTATTAAAGATATTCGTTTTGGTCCGCATACTGATGATCACGATTTTAATTTTAAGAAAAATCACGCTATGAAATTTTTACAGGAAGGCTGTAAAGTAAAAGCATATGTGTTTTTCCGCGGTCGTGAAATTGTTTTTAAAGTACAAGGTGAAATTTTATTATTACGTTTTGCAAATGAGTTAGAAGAGTGGGGTAAAGCAGAACAATTACCGGTTTTAGAAGGTAAAAAAATGCAAATGGTGATAAGCCCAAGAAAAGTAAATAAATAATTTTTTAAATTAATTAAATAATTAAAAAGGCAGATCGAAAGGTTTGCCTTTTTTTATAATGTGAAACGAAAAAATAAAAAAACAGATTTTATATTTTTAGGGCGTTGCCTACGGCCCGGGCTTTCGCCACTCGCTTTTTATTCGCCTTTACAGGCTCTAAAAAAGAGCTCAAATCCCGATAGCTATCGGGAGCTCTATACCTAACGCAAATTTCCGAGATCATTGCACTGTTCGCGTGAGCGATTGCAGTGGAAATCCTTTTTGTGAGGATACGAACAAAAAGATTGGAACGAAAAGCGCGACCGCGAGTGAGGCTTCAGTGATTTTTTAAAGGCTGAACCTCGCGGGCACGCCCAAAAAAATTTAAGGATTTAATTCTATTTTTATTTTCCCCAGCGATAAGAATCCTGTTCAAGGCCGGCAAGGTCTATAACCCTGTCAATTACAGTGGCAGCAACTTCTTCAATAGTTTGTGGTTTAGAGTAAAAGGATGGTGTTGCCGGACAAATAATGCCTCCTGCCTCGGTAACGGTTCGCATATTGTTAATGTGAATTAAGCTTAAAGGCGTATCGCGTGTAACTAAAATTAATTTTCTTCTTTCTTTTAATATAACATCTGCCGCGCGGGTAATCAAATCGTTACTAATGCCTGAGGCAATGCGGGCAAGCGTGCCCATACTACAGGGACAAATTATTAATGTATTGTATTTTGCAGAACCTGAAGCGAACGGCGCGCTGAAATCGGTTTTAGAATACACTTTAAAAGGATAATTTTTGTAAGCATCGTTACCCAATTCAAATTGCCAGATATCTTTTGCATTATCACTCATTACAAGACTTACTTCCAGGGTTTGCTCTTTTAAAAGTACCAGCTTATCAAGCAATGCTTTTGCATAAACGCTTCCGCTGGCGCCTGTAACAGCAATGGCAATTTTATGATTATTGTTCTTCACTTTTCTTTTTAAAATTTATATTACAAGAAAACATTAAGGTAAGGATATTGTTGTAAAAACCTTTATTAAAAAAACGTGCCACCGGGTTGGGATAAAAAACTTTATTTGCAATTACGCCATAATCACGAACAGAGGTAATAGAGTTGGATGATCTTATCTCGACATAAAATTTATCTTTTATCTTTCTTCCCAAGCCAACGTTTACGCCTGTTTCAAACTTATTAAAAGGGTATTGTCCCGTATAATCTGTATAATTAATATTTTCTTTATAGTTTATCAAATAAGCAAAAGAAGGCCCCATTGTGATAAAGTATTTGGGGTTTACATTAAATCTAAAAGATAATGGCAGATCAACATAATTTAAAATAACATGATAAAAAGAATAATCGCCTTTACCCGGATTAGAATTATGTCTTGCTCCTTTTTGTGAAAAATAAAAACCGAGTTCAAAGCTTGCCCTGTTTTTTAAGCGAGCATTAACGGCAACACCGGCAAAGGCACCTGCTTTATTGTAACCGTTATAATTATCGCCATGTATCTGGCAACCGTTAATACCTAAAGAAGGTTTTAATGTAAACACAGAAGGATTAGTCTGCGAAAATAGATTAATTGAAACTAAAAAAAATATCAGAATTAAAGATCTCATTTAAATATAAAGTTACATCTTTTAGTTAAGACTATAGTATGTTTTAACCATATAGAAACATAGAAAAAAGATATGTCTGAATGCCTATATACTTTACTTAAGTGAATTTGAAATTCCGCCTTTATCTTTCACAAAACACGGCAAAACTATGTGTCTATGTGGTTAAATTTGTTGTAAATTAAAACTTATATCCAAAGCCAACGCCAATGGTCGTAAGCAATTGAACCCGTGGTCCAAAAATATCATTTGGATTGTCGTAAAGACCATCTTTATTCCAATCGCGTTTTATAATGATATCATCATCATACAATATTTGAGAAATAATATTTGCGCTTAGGTATTTATTTATTTTTAGTGTAAGCAGGTTATTAAACACAACATCAATATTGCCAGGATTATGACCATAATTAGAGAAAAGATCTAAATAAGAATCCAGGTTAACATTTTTAAAAATGTCTTTTTTAAATTTCACAATAACTCTTCCTCCAAACTCAAACCTTACTTTTTTACCGGGCGTTATTACATTTCCAGATGAATCTACAACTGCTTTTTCAACACCATAAGCGCCTTCATCGGCAAGGTATTGACGGTTTACAACAGTAATTTTTCCTGCGGCTGGCGCAAATGTTATTGAAAAATAACTTGTTGGTTTATAATCCAGACCCAAGGCAATTTGAATATAGCCGGGAGAATTTAAGTCTGAAACAGCGCGGCCAACAGTGGAGTCGCCAACATAGTTATAACCGGGTGCAAATTGAGAACGGTAATCGGCCTGCGCGGCATAGAACCAGTATTTGCTAAACGCATTAACATTAAATTTTGTAAGAGCAAATAACTGGTCGATGTTTTTTCTGAACGATTTAAAATCGGCTTTTTTTACCGTACCAAATTTTACAATACCGTATTGAGCATCTAATTTATTTGTCCATTCAATTTTTCCTTTTTTATAATCGGCTTGCAAATTTAAGATTGAATTTGCTGCAAGGTTATCATCGCCGCCACCTTGCCAGTTGCTTAATGTGGTTTGACTAAAGTTAACTCCAAAAAAGCCATGTGTTTTCCACGATGTATCTTTTTTTGCAGGTTGAACCGAATCTGCTTTCATAGGCTGGAGAATGAGTGGTTCTTGTGCTTTTAAATTTAAAAATAATGTAAGAGTTAAAAGGGTAAATATTTTTTTCATAGATATAAATTTAAATTAATAACGGTTATCATGCTGCCGTAAAATCTTTTACAACGTTATAAAGGGTATCTCTTTCAACAGGTGTGCGGCCAACTGCTTTTATCATGTTAACAAGCTCATCGGTTGAGAGTTTAGGATTTTGTTCTTCAGAGCCGGCCATACTGTAGATCTTGGTTGTATCATCAATAGTTCCGTCAAGATCATCTGTTCCAAAATTTAACGATAATTGTGCTGTATTTCTTCCTATCATAGCCCAATAAGCTTTTATGTGCGGAAAATTATCCAGGTAAATTCGTGAAATGGCATAATTACGAAGATCTTCAATAACGCTAACTTCAGGCACATTAGCCATTTCGTTTTCTTTATTGCGGAATTTTAATGGAATGAAAGCATTAAAACCTTTTGTTTTATCCTGTAGCTTGCGAAGCCTGTTCATATGATCAATTCGGTGTTCAAAGGTCTCTATATGCCCGTATAACATAGTTGCATTTGAATGCTTACCCATATTATGCCAGATCTCGTGAATAGATAACCATTCATCTGTACTACATTTTCCACCGGCTATTTTATCGCGAATGGCTTCATCAAAAATTTCAGCACCGCCACCTGGTAAACTATCCAGGCCGGCTTCTGTCATTAATTTTAATCCTTCTTCGTAAGTAAGCTTGGCTTTTTTAAAGATATAATGAAACTCAACAGGGGTAAGGGCTTTAATGTGTAAGTCAGGACGGTGTTTTTTTATCTGGCGAAATAGTTCTGTATAAAAAGCAAGATCTTGTTTTGGCACAACGCCACCGGTAATGTGTACCTCTGTTACAGCTTGTCCATCATATTTTTTTATGATATCCATTATCTGTTCAATAGATAATTCCCAGCCTTGGTCGCGGTACTTTATAAGGCGCGAGTAAGAGCAGAAGGCGCAAGTGTAAACACAAACGTTAGTAGGCTCAACATGAAAGTTATGATTGAAATAAACGTAATTGCCATTTTTTTTCTCTCGAACATAATTGGCAAGTGTTCCTAAAAAGCCCAATTCAGCTTCTTTGTAAAGTAAAACACCTTCATCAAAAGTAATGCGTTCATCATTAAAAACTTTTTTTGCGATAGCTTTTAATTCGTTCGAATACAATGAAGAATTTAATATTGATTCAGGCTTATGGTTGGTTAAAATCATGCGCTGTAAATTTACGTGTTCTTTTGTCAGACAACAATTAAATCTCGTTAAAGTTCCATCTAAAATCTAAATTTTCAACCTTAAATTTTGAGTCTTAAATTTATTTATTCAACCCAAAGTACCATACCCTTAAGGTATTCACCCTCTGCAAAATAAGGCGTTACAGGGTGATCGGCCGGCTGAATCATGTAATGCAGCACTTTTACATTACGACCCGCTTCAATAGCCGCGGCAGTAATGGTATTATAGAATAAATATTTATCAACCACGCCGCTACAACTGTAAGTGAAGATAATACCGTTTGGTTTTATAAGTTTTATAGCTAATGCATTTAAACGTTTGTAACCAATAACAGCATTGTGTTTACTATCCCTGCTTTTTGCAAACGCGGGTGGATCTAAAACAATAACATCATAAACATTTTGTTTTCCTTTTAAGAATTCAAAAGTATCAACAGCAAAACTTTCATGATTTTTTACGTGGTTCAATTCAATGTTTTTATCACAAAGATCAATAGCGCTTTGACTGGCATCTACCGAATGCACTATGTTTGCACCTGCCGCTGCTGCGTAAACCGAGAAGCCACCGGTATAACAAAATGTATTTAAAACCGTTTTACCTTTGCTGTAATCTCCGAGTAATTTTCTGTTATCGCGCTGGTCGATAAAGAACCCTGTTTTCTGTCCGTTAATAAAATCAATTTTAAAAAGATGATCATTCTCTTTTACAATAATATCTCCTTCAAGACTGCCAACTATAAAACCATTCTTTGTTTTTTCCGCATGATGTTTATTAAGGGTTTCGGCACTTTTATCATAAATGCTTTTTAATTTATTACCAAGCACTTTTTGTATAGCAGTTACAATATTATCTTTTTGTAAATATACACCCCATGAATGAGCTTGTAATACAACATGGCCATCGTAATAATCCAGTATCAATCCCGGCACACCATCACCTTCGCCAAAAAATAAACGGCAAACATTTGTATGCTCATTTAAAATGTTCAGGTGTAAACGGTATTGCCAGGCTTTATTTATTTTTTCGAACCAAAAATTTTCGTCAATAATTGTTTTTTCAAAAGAAATGATGCGTACAGAAATACTTCCACCATTAGAAAAATAACCCATTCCCAAAAATTGATTTTGTTGTGAATACACTTCTACAATATCACCATCCGCAAGATTATTGTCTTTTTTAGAGATGGCGCCCGAAAACACCCATGGATGCTTGCGTTGAAGAGAGAATTCTTTTCCTTTGCCTAATATTATTTTTGAGTATTCCATATTTAAAAATTATAATTTGTAGTAAAGAAACGATAGGGGAGTTTGGCGTCTTCGCCGGCATAATCAATACCAATGCGGGGACCAACGTTTATGTCACTTTCTTTTATTTTTATTTTATCATCCTGCAACCAAATTTCTTTGCCCGTTAAAGATAGGTTATTATGCAATAGGTCGATGCCCAAAGCCTGCGATACTTTACCGGGCCCAACACATAAATTGTTTGAGAATTTTACACCTCTGCGTTTTACAATTTCTTCAATGCCTTTTGTTGGATAAATAGCCCGGATCAAAATAGCGTGCGGAACATCTTTATCGTTCGTTACGATATTAAAAAGCCGGTGAATGCCATAACATAAATACACATAACTCACACCACCTTTACTGTACATGGTCTCAGTTCTGTTGGTTCTTCTGCCACCATACGAATGCGATGCTTTATCTGTAACGCCTGCATAAGCTTCAGTCTCCGTAATAATACCGCAGGTCAGTTTGCCATTTATTCGCGTACAAAGCGTTTTACCAATAAGGTCTTTGGCCAGAAAAACAACATCTTTATTTAGATAATAAGAAGCTTTTAGCATTATTCTTGTAAAATTTGAAAGACTTAAGCGATAAATATTTTTGCAAAATTAAGATTTAATTAGCCCTGTGTTGGGATTTAAGATAATTTATTATACTTTAGTTGTTGTCAAATGCAAAATATATGTTAGAAGTTAATCAAAATTACAAACACGAATTTCAGTTCTCACAAGAAGAAGTTAACCGCTTTGCGGAAGTTACAGGTGATAAAAACCCTGTACATACGGATGCAGATTATGCATCAAAAACAATGTTTAAACGTCCTATTATGCACGGTATGCTTGGCGCATCGTTATTTAGTAAGGTGTTTGGTACTTTATTTCCGGGTGAAGGAACGATCTATTTAAAACAGACCCTGAATTTTTTAAAACCAATGTATGTGGATACAAAATATGAAGCCACATTTACGGTTAAAGAAGTAATGAAAGATAAACACCGTGCTATTGTTGAAACCGTTATAATACATATTGAAAGTGGTAATATTTGCACCAGTGGCGAAGCTACTATATTGAACAGTGAAAAGATCTAATTACGGTTTATCGAATTAACCTGGACGAAACATTAAGGTAACGGGCTTTTTTTATTTTTGAATTAATATTAAAACTTAAACATATGGATGAAGCAAATAATAAAAGAACAGTGCTGGTTACCGGTGCTACCGGTGGTTTAGGAACTGCTATGTGCAAACAGTTACATAAAGATGGTTACCGTGTAGTTGGTAATTATGTAACACAATCAAAAGCCGACAAATGGTTGGAAACCATGAAAGCAGAGGGTTTTGATATTAAATTGTTTCATGGCGATGTAAGTGATTTTGACAGTGCAGGTGCTATGATCAAAAAAATTGAAGCAGAGGTTGGTGTAATTGATACTTTAGTAAATAACGCAGGGATCACTCGTGACGGGCGTTTGGCCAAAATGAAAAAAGAAGATTGGTACGATGTAATTAATACAAATCTTAACAGTGTATTTAATTGTACAAGACAGGTTTTGGATGGAATGATAGAACGTAATTTTGGACGCATTATCATGATCTCTTCTGTTAACGGGCAACGCGGACAATTTGGCCAAACCAATTACAGCGCTGCCAAAGCGGGTATGCATGGTTTTACAAAATCATTAGCAATGGAAGTTGCAAAATATGGTATTACTGTAAACACAATATCTCCGGGTTATATTGGTACCGATATGGTAATGGCAGTGCCAGAAAAAGTATTAAATCAAATTATTGCACAGGTGCCCATGGGCCGTTTAGGCGGAACCCATGAAGTGGCTCATCTTGTAAGCTTTTTAGCAAGCGAAGAAACCAGCTTTATTACAGGCGCTAATTATAGCATTAATGGTGGACAGCACGTTTATTAATAATTAATAAATTTTTGTCATGTCGAGCGCAGTCAACACACATAAGACGCTTCTCGACTCCGCTCGAAGTGACAATTCTAATTCATAAAAAAAAGAGCTACCGTTTAAGTAGCTCTTTTTATGTTATAGTGTTTATCAGATTAAAAACCTGTACCAAAATGTACCAGACTCTCCCGTTTCATCGGTTGAATGGTCATTACCGGAATATTGCTGATATCAACAATACGTTGTGCATCTGTTCCACCAAAAAACTCACCCACATTTAATCCCGGTTTATTCATGATCATAATAAGATCAGTTTCAATTTTATTGGCATACTCAACAACTGTTTCTGCCACATCTTTAGCAGGAATAGATTTGTTTGTACATGAAATACCTTTGCTTTTTATAAATTGTTTAACCTGGTGCGAATATGCTAATAATTGATTTTCGTAAGAAGCATCATTAGGATCAAAAACCCCTAAAATACGGATACTTGCTCCAAAGTACTGTGCAAATTGAACCGCCGCGTCAACCTTTTCGCGGGTTTCGGTAGAAAGATCCAATGGTAAAAGAATGTTTTCGCAACCGTCACGGTGATCCATTCCACGAATGGTAATAACAGGGCAGGGTGCTTTACGTATTAATTTACTGGCGCTTGAGCCAATAATGTTCCTGAATTTCATGTGGCTTTCAAGACCGGCAATGATCAAAGTAGCCCCAACTTCTTCTGCAACGCGATCGGTTTCATCATAAATGTCACCTTTAACGTTCATAAACTCAGTTGGCACGCCGCTTTCCTGCTCGGTTTGCTTTGTAAGCTTGTTTAAAGCGTCGTAGCTCTCTTCTCCCGTCTTATCGTAAACGTGAAGCAGGATGAGCTTAGAATGGGTATATTTAGCTAAATTATAGGATTGTTTAACAGCTAATAGTGATTGTTTAGTAAAATCAATTGGAATAAGTATAATGCCTCTCTCTTTAACTTGCATATTTCGTGATATTTAAGGCAAAAATAGAACTTTTCTCCGGCATGACAAGATTTTTATGTTTTTTTTGTTAAAACAGATTTTTTCACGATATTTGCACCCTTAATTTAAAAAACTTATAAAATGGCAGTAAAGATTAGACTACAAAGACATGGTAAAAAGGATACAGCATTCTTTCATGTGGTAGTTGCGGATGGTCGTGCACCACGCGATGGAAAGTTTATTGAAAAGTTAGGTACTTATAATCCTAACTCCAATCCGGCAACAATTGACATTAACTTTGATTCAACTTTGAATTGGTTAATGAAAGGCGCTCAACCTACAGACACTTGTCGTGCGATATTATCGTACAAAGGTGTTATGATGAAAAAACACTTATTAGAAGGTGTTAAAAAAGGCGCTTTAACTGAAGCACAGGTTGAACAAAAATTCAGCAAGTGGTTAAGCGAAAAAGAAGGTAAAGTTGTTAGTAAAAAAGACAATTTAAAATCGGCAGATTCTAAAAAAGCAGCTGATAAAGCTAAAGCAGAAACAGCTTCTAAAGAAGCAAAAGCAGCTAAGATCGAAGCTAAAAACAAAGCTGCAGCCGAAGTTGTTACAGAAACGCCTGTTAACGATGCTCCTGTAACGGATGCTCCGTCAACTGACGAAACAACAGCATAATATTTTTCTTTTAAAATAAAAAAAACCGCTTTTAGGCGGTTTTTTTTTGCTATTTTGTGAGCATGTATGTACTCATTGCAGATAGTGGTTCTACTAAAACCGATTGGGTTTTATTAAGGGGCACCCAAATTATTAAACGCGTAAAAACCATTGGTTTTAATCCTTATTTTCAATCGATCGATCAAATAAGCCTCGAGATCTTAAATAATTTAAAGCCGCATTTAATTGAAGATCTTAATAAAATAAAGGTCATTCATTACTATGGCGCAGGCTGTTCTACTTTTGAAAACTGTAAGCTTATTGAAGATTGCTTAACCATTACTTTAGGTGTAGCAAAAATTAATGTATCGCACGATCTTTTAGCAGCTGCGAGAGCACTTTGTAAAAAAGACTGGGGTATTGCGTGTATCCTTGGCACAGGTAGCAATAGCTGTTTGTATAACGGTAAATTTATATTAGAAAATATTCCGTCTGTTGGCTATTTGTGGGGCGATTACGGCAGTGGCGCCCAAATAGGTAAAAATTTTATTAAAGAATATTTTGAAGGAAATTTGCCAACTGATCTTAAAAAAGCATTTGAAAAAGAAGGGTATAACCGTGAAGAAATTCTTACCAACGTTTATAAAAAAGCAATGCCAAGCCGTTACCTTGCTTCGGTAGCAATGTTTGTAGGTAAAAATAAAGATCATGCATTTGTAGAAAAAGTTTTACTCGATTGTTTTGATTCTTTTTTTGTGCAGCTCGTAAATAAATATACCGATTCAAAATCATACAAGGTGCATACCGTTGGCTCAATTGGATTTTATTATAAAGACCTTTTTGCAAAAGTAGCCGCTAAACACGGATACGAAATTGGCAGTGTTATTCAATCACCTATAGATGGCCTTATAGATTACCATTCACAAGTTAAGTTATCTGTATAACAGATGATCAAAAAATTAATTTTATTAAGCTTTATTGAAGGCGCAGTTGTAATGGCAGCTGAATTATGTGGCGCTAAATTACTGGCACCAATATTTGGTAGTAGCTTATACGTTTGGGCATCGGTAATGGGCATTACATTGGCAGCACTTGCATTAGGTTATTTTTTTGGTGGAATTATTAGCGAACGTACCAATCAACATTCAAAAAAATTATTCCAGGTATTAACCTTTGCTGCATTATTTGTAATGGTTATGCCGGTCATTAGCCGTTATATCATTCCATGGATCTCGTATCTGCCGTTTTTATTTGCAGTTGTATTAAGCACATTTATTTTATTGTTCTCACCCGTATTTTTTTTAGGAGCAACATCGCCCTTATTTATTTACATTCAAACAAAGGAGAGTAGTGTGGCAGGCCGTGTAAGTGGTAACGTGTATGCAATTTCAACATTAGGAGGTATTATTGCTACTTTTTTATGCGGTTTTTATTTGATCCCTGCAGTAGGCTTAACCTGGTGTTTATTGGGTTTTGGTGCCTGCTTATTTATTGCCAACAGCATTGTTTTTAGATCGTATAAACTTATTCATTTAATTTTATTTGCTGCGTTTGTGTATTTGAATTTGCAATTCAGCTTTATTAAAACATCACATTTATTTTATGGTAACAGTATTTTAGGTCAGTTAGAAGTGCAGGATCTTTTAAACGATAAAAAAGAAACTATCCGTATTTTAAAGATCAATAACATTATTCAAACTGAAATGAACTTAAAAACAAAACGCTCAGTCTCTGAATATGTAAAATTATTAGATACACTTGTTCCTTATTCAAATACATCAAAAAACGCACTGGTGTTGGGTTTGGGTGGCGGCCTCACTGCTAATTTATTTGTCGGCAAAAATTATTTAACCGATGGTGTTGAGTTTGATAATGGCATTATTAATGCAGCGCAAAACTTTTTTGATCTTAATAAAAATGTAAAACCAATTTGTGATGATGCCCGTTATTATTTAAACCACTGTACTAAAAAATACGACCTTGTATTGGTAGATATTTTTAAAGCAGAAGAACAACCCTCACATGTTTTAACGACCGAAAGCCTCCTTAAATTAAAAAACAACTTTAACGATTCTGCAATTCTTATCATTAACTGGCATGGCTATATGAAAGGTGTTAACGGAACAGGCAGCAGTATTTTAAATAATACATTGCAACATGCAGGTTACCGTGTAAAGGTTTGCGCATCGTCAAACGATGAGAATCACCGAAATTTGTTGTTTGTATGTTCTTTAAAAAACGTAAAGCAACAACCTTTCGAAATAAAACAAGAATTTGAAAAAACAGAGCTGCTAAATACAGATGATAAGCCCCTGTTTGAGAAGTATAATGCCCTTGCGAACAAGTCCTGGCGAAGTAATTACCTGCATTATTATCAGAATGTTTCAAAGTAATATTAGATAAATTTTTTTTTGGGCGTTGCCTGCGGCCCGGGTAGTTTATCCTGAGCCTGACGAAGGGGCACTCGCTTTTTTTCGCCTTTGCAGGCTTTAAAAAGAGCTTAAATCCAGATAGCTATCGGGAGCTCTATCCTAACGCAAACCCTCGAAATTTTTGGTAACACCTCTACGTGAGCGATTTTGCTTTTAACCGATATGCTACGCTAGGGATGTGTAGGGTTTAGTTCTTTTGCCTGTTAAGGCAAAAAACCGAGGCACTAGCCGAGCCCAGAGCACCCCGCCCGGGCGCGCAAGATAAAATTGGAAAAGAAAATTAAGTAAGAGATCCTCAGAAACACTTTCCAATAAAATAAATTTCTACCCAAAAAACATCAAAGAAAAAAACAAAGGCCGGTTCCTAAATTTAAGGAGGGTGAGCACTGTTGATGTTCAAGTATTTGGGAATAATTAAAATTATAGTATACCGAAGCACCAAAATAATTCTTCCAGCTTAAGCGTTTATTTATATTTAAATACAGCTCAAAACCAACATTTACTTCACCTGTGGATAAGAGTAGCTTATCTAAGTCGGGTCTTTTGTCGCCCCATATCATCTTTTCATCTTTTAATGTTTTTCCGGCTAAAGGCAGTGCGTTTGTGTATTGCAGCGAAGAGAAAAAATTAAGCTGAAGCAATTCTTTTTCACCATTTTGAGATTTAAAAGTTGTATCATGTGTTAATCTGTGGCTATAGGTAAACTTAGCTCCCCGCATTAACATTGAACTTTGTTGAATAACAGGACCGAAACTAAAAGTGTTATTATTTTTATAAATGCATAAATAAGGAGAATAAAATATACCATGACCGTTGCCTGTTAAATAATAATCAGTACCAACCATAGCTTTTTGAGAAAAAGAACTAAGATTTAAAATTAAGGCAAAAAATAAAAAAGCCAACCTTAGTAGTTGATGGTTTTGCTTATTTACACTATTTGTTTGGGTTTTAAGGTAATTATTTTTCATGTATTAGTTTTTTATTTAATCAAAGTAACAAGTAACTGTACAATTTATTTTAACAAGTTAGAAATCCATATTTCATATGTAAGATTTTTGAAGAATAGGTTATTGGGTCTTAATCTTCACATTTTTTATGGAAAGTGATCATTTCCTTCATCTTTATTTAAACTAATTTAGATATATAAATTATCCCACATGAAGAAAATCTTATTTTGCCTTATCGCATTTCCTTTTTTAGGATCAGCTCAAACACAAAACCCCGAACAACGTATTGAAACTCCCGTTAAAGCCGTAACACTTTATTTGGATGGAGCAGAAGTAAACCAGGCTAAAACGGTTAACTTAAATGCAGGTATAACGCAAGTTGTTTTTACTAACCTGTCTTCAAAATTAATTCCAAAAAGCATACAGGTTAATGTGGGTGATGCCGTAAGTGTTTTAAGCGTTTCAGAAAAATTAAATTTTTTAAGTCTAAATGCCGAAAGCACCAAAGTAAAACAATTAAGAGATTCTCTTAAAACAAATCAATACAAAACGCAACAGGTTGTTTATGATAAAGAGGCATATGATAAAGAAAAAGAATTACTGGCAAAGAACAATAGCATTGGCGGTACAGACAAAGGTGTTTCTATTGCAGAATTAAAATTAGCAGCAGATTTTTATCGCTCTCGTATTAAGGAAATTAATACTGAGATCTTAAAACTCGATACAAAAATAAACGAAATGTACGCTGTAACCAACCGTTTACAAAGCGAATTAAACGAATTAAATACCAGCGAGAATAAACCAACCGGCGAAATTATTATTCTTTTACAAACCGATACCAAAATTGCTGCCAATATTGATCTTAAATATGTTGTTTCTGATGCCGGATGGGCCCCTTATTACGAGCTAAAAGCAGAGGATATTGGTAAACCAATTACTTTAGTTTACCGTGCACGCGCATTTAATAATACAGGCATTAGCTGGGCCGATGTAAAATTAAAATTATCTACTTCCGATCCTACACGTAATGCTTCAAAGCCTTCTATTATGCCGTGGTTCTTAAATTTTAATTCGGATGTTTACGGCAATACAAACGGCTATTTCAGTAACAACGGCAACAATGCTAAGCCATCACAATACCAGCAATCACAAATAAGCAGCGATAATTTAGAGAATCAATTTGGTACTAAACAACAATTAAATGAAGTCGAATTAAAATCGTGGAATGATTATAAAGTAAAAGGTAAAAAAGATGAGGCAAACAAAGTAGTGTATGAAGAGGTTCAGGTTTCGGAATTAAGCGCTGAGTTTGAAATTAAAAAACCGTACTCAATTCCATCAGATGCCAAGCCGTATATTGTAGAAGTAACAACTTACAGCCTTAATGCTACATTTAAACACTATTCAATTCCTAAAGTAGAGAAAGATGCTTTTCTTCTTGCACGTATTACCGGTTGGGAAGATCTTGATCTTATTGAAGGGCCTGCAAACGTTTATTTTGGCGGTACTTTTGTTGGGCAATCTTATGTTAACCCAAGAAGTGTGAATGACACTTTAGACCTTTCTTTTGGCCGTGATAGCAAGGTAATTGTTACCCGTACAAAAATTAAAGATTTTAATAACGAAAAAGTAATGGGCAATAATCGTAAAATGACTTACTCATACGAAATGGTAATTAAAAATAACCGAAAAAGTGCTATAAACATTGATCTTGAAGACCAAATGCCAATTTCACAAAGCAGTGAAATTGTTGTAGAGGCAGTTGAGTTATCAAAAGGCCTTAAAAATATTGATGATGGAAAAGTGAGCTGGAAATTTTTAATCCCACCGGGCGAATCACAAAAAGTAGTTTATACTTACACCATAAAATACCCTAAAAACAGGAATGTGGATACTGAGAAAAAAGTAAGAAAGATAAGGGCAATGTATTAAAAATCGTCATTGCGAGCGATAGCGAAGCAATCTCAAACGTAGTTTAAACTGTGAGTGAGATCGCTTCGTCGTTCCTCCTCGCGATGACGACCAAATCTTAATTCCACTTCTTAACCAATACCATAGCGGTTTCCACCATATAATCGGTCCACAGATCGGGACGCCAACTGTTTATATTTTTATTTTGAAGTAATTGAAGTGTTTTAGAAACATCTTTATTTACTAAAAGTGTTTCAATAATAAATTGTTGTTGCTTGCGAAGAGTTTCATCCTGCAAAGGTTGTAATGATACTTTATGATCTACTTGTGTTTTTTTAATCTCTTCAGCTGGATTTTCTTCGTTTTTTCTTTGTGATGAAACTATTTTTTTTACTTTCTTAAAATCTTTCGCGAATTGCAGTTTGTCTTGTCGCGTTTTTATAGTATTACCTAAGCGCTCAAAGATCACATACTCAACATTTTTACAAAGCGGTAAAACTTCTTTTAATAAGTCAAATACTTCTTTAGGAACTGCTTCGTCATGCGTATCTCTTCTTACCTTATTTTTACTACTTGTAACTGCAGCCCAGCTTCCACCGGAGATATGAATTTCTTTTACTTTGTCTAATGGATAAGATTTGATCAACTTTACAGCATTCACTTTAAAATTATGAGACTGGCACCAGATATTATGAAGATCTAATATTAAAAAACCATTTACGGGTTCAATTAATTTCTTTAAGAATTCGCCCTGTTCTTTTATCTGATCGTTACTAAACGCAAAGGCTAAATTTTCAATACCAACCGACAATTGCGTAATGTTTTGTAAACGCTTTAAACGGTCTTGTCCAATTGCTAAAGTTGTTTTATTAAATGGCACGGGCAGGGGAGTGCCTTTGTGGAAATCGTCAGACGTCATAAATGCAAAATGCTCGGTAACATGCCTGTAATTATATTTTTTTACCTCTGTGGCGAGCTGCTTTAGCCATTTATCCTGGTTGTTATCCCATTGCGCTTTTAAAAGCGAATAACGAACCCCGTGACCAATTAATCTTCCGTTTTGTGAAAATTCTTTTAAAAGCAATTTAAGCCATTCAGGCTCTTTTGCTTTTGATGGTATGGTATCAAAAGACCATTCAATCACATCAATTTCTCCATTTTGAAATAGCGGAAGAGCCGCTTCAATAAAATCGGCTTCGGGCATTAACGATATTCCAACCCAGGGATTCATACATCAAAATTAATTAAAACCACATAGAAACATAGTTTTTTTTAAGTAAAACTATAATGCCTTATTGAGTTGAACATAGATTGAAGCGAAGCTTCAATAACTATGCTTTTCTTTATCAATCTTCCGGTTTATTAAACCTATGTGCCTATGCGGTTAAATTTTTTCTAGCCCATTCCACATGGCGGACAATAATCGTGTGTGATAGGCCTGCTTTTGGTATTAGAGACCTTTACCGAATCTTTTTTTACTTTAATGGTTTTATCTTCTTTAGTAACTGTAGTTTTTGCTTTTTTGTCTTTGTCTTCTTTTGTTTTAGAAGTTTGTGCCACAGCATTTGTACTAAAAATAATTAAAGCGCCAATTGTTAATGTTGATAGTTTCATGTTATAATTTTTAATCTTAAACTTTTAATTTTGAATTTATTGTTTATCCTCTTCCACACGCTTCACACACGCGTTGCTTTTTTTGTTCACCCGATAAATTACCATCAGTTGTAACTATTTGCTCTTTTGGTTTTACGCATTTTACTTTTGTTTTGGTTGTTTTTGTATGTTTTGCTTTAGGTTCCGTTTTAGGTTTTTCCTGCGCAAAAGCATTTACACCAAAACTTATCAGGGCTCCAAGAGCTAATGGTGATATTTTCATAATTTGAAATGTTATCGTTTAATATTTAGATGCAGGATCTTTTATTATTCCATAAATCAATATCTAATAATTTTTCCGACTGCCAACTAACCACTTTAGACTAACGACTAATCACCCTTTCCCACATTTACCGCAGGAATCGAGCTCTTTTAAGCTTTTAGAAGACCCGGTTTTTACTTGGTTTTTATCGTTTTCCAATAGTTTTGAGGGTTTCTTTTTTGTGGTTTTTATCTCGCAATTGGTCTTTTTTATTTTTAAGGAGTCACCTAAAACCCGGTTTTGTGAAGTATTTGCGTTTAAGCCTAAGCTAAAACCTATCAGTGTTTTAACAGCTAATGATGAGAGAGTCATTTTTATATTTTTAATGGAGATGTAAGGCTTCATCTTTTTCCATAAAAGAAAGCAGTTTTTTTAATAATTTTAATCATCAAATTAATAATTAACAGGATTAAAACAATTGGTTACTTTTGTTTGTATTAGAATAAACAATAATTATGGTCAAAAAAATAATTTTCATTATCCTTCTTGTTTTTGGAATTAAGAATATTTGTATTTCTCAACCCATAAATAATAAACTAATTAAAGCAGATAAATTATTTATTAAACAGGAATTTGTTGCGGCCGCAAAAGTATACGAGAGTTATTTAAAATCTTACCCAAAAGATTATTATGCTTCGCGCCAGGCAGCCATTTGTTATAAAAAAACTAACGACCAGAATAAAGCTGTTGATCATTGGCCAAATGTTATTGAAAGCAGCAAGGTTACCGATCAGGATAGATTGGATTATGCTAAATGTTTACTCGCAAATTATCGTACGCAAGACGCAAGAATGATGATCAATTTTTTAAAGACCAGTCCCGATAAAGCAATAGCAGCCTGGGGAATGGCTTATACTAACTTTTCGCAATTTTATACAGATTCTGCTTTAACGCGCGTTAATGAAGTAAAAGGAATAAATACTACTGAAACCGAATCATGCCCTGTAATTTCAAATAACAAATTAATATACATTACCGAAAAAAATAAAAGCTGCCGTATTTTTATAGCAACAGATAATGATAATAAAGGCTCGGTTAGCGCAGCGGAAAAAAAAGACGACATTAATTTTTCCGAAAGTGTAGGTTTTGCAAAACAAATACAAAATAAAGGAATTTGTTCACAGGTTAGTTTAACTGCTGATGAGTCAATTATGTATTATAGCCGCTCGGTTGCGGCAAAAGAATTAAATAAATTAGCAGAGATTTCTTCTTATAAATTTCAGATCTATAGTGGTAACCCAAATGCTGATAAGGCAGAGGTGTCTACGTCATTTGTGCATAATACTTCCGAATATGATTACATGCATCCATGCATTAGTAAAGATGGCTTAAAACTGTATTTTTCGAGTGATATGAAGGGTTCAATTGGTGGTAAAGATATTTTTGTTTGTGAATTTGTAAATGGAGCATGGAGTGCACCAAAAAATATGGGAATATTAATTAATACGCCAGGCGATGAAGTTTTTCCTCATATTTCAGAAGAAGGAGTTCTTTATTTTGCAAGCGATACAAGGCCGGGCCTTGGTGGTTTGGATATTTTTTATGCTGAACCAAATAAAGACGACGGTACTTTTTTTACAGCAAAAAACGCCGGGTTTCCTATTAATACACAGTTTGATGATTACAGTATTTATATTTTAAAAGGCGGTAAAGCCGGTTACTTTAGCAGCAATCGTAAAAATAATTTACAGGATGATGATATTTATTATTTTATAAAAGAGTAATTCTTTTGTGATATTAAATAGAAAAGATCAAAGAAAAGATCAAAACAAAAAGAAGTATTTTTAGTACCAGTCCAACAATACCAAGTATCTTCCCGATCTTCGCCATTTCAAGGCCATCGTATTTATCAGGCTCTGCATTTATTTTTTTTATGGCAGAATTTCCCATAATTATTGCAGGGATACTACCAACTAAAAATACAAACCCGGCAATGCCTGCAATTAAAGCAAGTATGGCAAGTTCATGCGTTGTTCTTTGTCCGGTATTGTTGTTTTGATTTTGGTTGGATTGAGATTGTGAATTTGTAGACGGTTCTTCCTTATTTTTAAAAACTTCTTTTGTACCGTTTGCATATTTAATCATGAATACATCTGATTTTTTTACCACATAAAGCGGACCATCAGGTGAATCACATTTTTTATATTTTACCTCTATGGAAGTTATCTCTAAAACTTTAGCGCTAACTTCTTCACCGTTCTTTAAAGTAATAAGATCGCAAGGCTCGTCTTTTTGAATAGAAAAAACGGCTTTCGTGATCAATTTCAGGGGTTTTAGTTTAATATCGGCAGAAGCTTCAACTTCAGTTTTCGGTTCAGTATTTAGCGCTACATTAATCGGATTAAAGCTTTCAGGAGTAGTTACTTTTTTATTGGCAACATGATCATTGTCGATCTTTTTAGGCTGGGTTTTAGATCTTGATGAACTAACGTAGAACCCTTTTTGGTATTTTCTTTTTTGAACACCACAAGAAAATAAAATTAATAAAGGAAGAAGAAGAATAACTGTTTTTTTCATGACAATAAATTTAAACTAAAAGTAATGCAAAAATAATTGCAAGCAATAAAATGCCTGCTATAATAGATAAAAGAACCGTACTGATTATTCGTGATATTCTTGCCATAGTCATACCACTATAAACTTTTGG
>JAULBY010043221.1:0-13063 GCA_032358315.1 Ophiocytium majus
GGGGGGGGGGGGGGGGGGGGGCAAGTTCCGGCGGATGAACGTGGTGGCGGCGGTGGAGCTGCGGCTGGCGATCCTGCGCAAGAGCACGGTGAGGGGATGGGTGGGGTTGCTGCATGGGTAGGAGTTGATGTTGACATTGAAGTGAAACTTGAAGTTGGATGACGACCTGGAGGAGCTGCGTGGGGCGGGGGGGGGGGCGATTCTGCGCAAGAGCACGGTGGGTAGGGGGGGCGTTGGTAAGACTTGAGGTCAAAGTTGAAGTTCGACTTGAAGCTTGATGATGAGCGTGGCGGTGGGGGCGCGAGTTTCGGCGGGTGAACGTGGTGGCGGCGGCGGCGCCGTGGCTGGTGATCCTGCGCATCAGCACGGTGAGTGGTTGCCGTTGATACAGAGTTAGAGTTGAAGTACAGGTACAACTTGAAGTTGGATGATGACCTGGAAGAACTGCGCAGGGCGGGGGGCGGCAAGTTTCAGCGGATGAACATGGTGGCGGCGGTGGAGCTGCTTGCGGATCCTGCGCAAGAGCCTGGTGAGGGGGGGGGGGCGGTGTGTGTAGGAGTTGAAGTTGAAGTACAAGTACAATTCAAAGTTGGATGATGACGATGGGCCCGAGGATGATGACCTGGAGGAGCTGCGTGGCGGGGGGGGAGGGGGGGAGTTCCGGTGGATGAACGTGGTGGCGGCGGTGGAGCTGCGGCTGGCGATTCTGCGCAAGAGCACGGTGAGGGGGGCTGTGGTGCAGAGTGGGTAAGAGCTGAAGTTGAAGTTGAAGTTTGACTTGAAGTTAGATAATGACCTGGAGGAGCTGCGCGGGGCGGGGGGGGGGAGTTTACTACATGCAGTACTCGAAGCACTCAATTCGCAGTACGAAAATAATGTACTTTTATCATAACAGAAGGTGTGGGGCTGTCTGGTGCTGGACCAGGTGGGCAAATTACCCCACGGGCTTTGGCCTGGCATGTTCCCCCAGCCACGGCAGTATCTGGGCTTTAGCAACCTTTTAGGTTTCTTTCTTCACAGCTGTTGAGGTATTAATTGCTGCTCGGGACCATGTGTTTTCGCTGCGCAGGCCGCGAGGAGAGAGCTGGAGGGCCGCGTGGCGCGCTACCGGCGGGCGCAGTGTGTACCACCATTACACAATTTCATACATTTGAAACACGTGTATTTCGAAGTCCCTCGAGTACGTTTACAAGTGGAAAGTGTGCTTCCATGTCACAACAACGCTTGAGGTACTAATAGCTGCTCGACACCATGTGTTTTTGCTTGCAGGCTGCGAGGAGAGAGCTGGAGGATCGCATGGCGCGCTACCGGCGGGCGCAGGCAAGGGCGCACGCGCGGGAGCGGGCGCGCACACGCGCCGTCGTTGCCCAGCTGCCTGAGGTCGTCAGGAGCAGGTGAGGCACCAGAAAGTGAACCAAAAAATGAGGGGGAATGAACAAAAACTGGAGAAGGCATAAAGAATCACTTCAACTATGCGGTGAAACATGCGAGAGCGGGCACATGCCCAGCCGTCGCCCAGCTGCCCGAGGTTGTCAGGAGCAGGTGAGGCTCCAGAAGTTGAACCAAAAAATAGGGGGGGGGGGATTAAGCAAAATTTCGACCGAAAAGTGGGGGGGAAAGACATACCCAGTTAAGAACGATCCGGGAGCGGGCGCGCACACGCGGGGCGCTTGCCCAGCTGCCCGAGGTTGTCAGGCGCAGCTGAGGGCGAAGGTGAAGACAGAGAATGGCATAGAATAGATAGTTTAGAATGGAATACAATAGAATAGAATGTAATAGTAACGGTTAGGGAATAGGCGACGCGATGGAACCAGAGTTCCAGAGTAATGCATAATGCTATTGGTAATACTTGAAGTATATGTGAACGGACGAGGGTAGTCGAAATATTATGGCACAGTAACATGCCCCGAAGTACATGCAGAGACAGGCAATTCATGCAGGAATTTCGTGGTCGAAAGAATGGTATGACAAGATGCAAGTGCAGCTGCGCAGGCTTGTCAATCAGAGGTGGCCAGGCGAGGAAACAGGTCAGCCAGGATACTGCGGAGAAAAGAGTCTCCGGCACCATTTGAAAAAAACACACGTACAAGTAAGCCCTGTTGGTAGTTATACTCTGACTCATCCCTAGCCCTCGAGGACACTGACCGGCGCGTGTAGGTGTGGGCGCTGTCTGGTGCTTTTCGCCAGGTGGAAAATCACCCCACAGGCTTCAGCCTGGCATTCGGCCCCAGCCACGGCAGTATCTGGGCTTAGCAGCCGTTTAGGTTTCTTTCACAGAAAAAACACGGGCAGCCGCCACGTGGTTGTCAACGGGAGGTGGTGAGCAAAACAGAAAACCGGTTAGAGGCGCCAAATAGTTTTAACTGCTCTGACAGCTTGATTTGGTGTGTGGGCATGCATTAGATGTCTGTGCGCGCGTGTGCGACGGTGAGGGGCGACGTGGTGGTGTGTCTGCATGTGAAGAAGAAGAAAAACGCCCCCAGCCGCCATGCAGCTGGCCAAGGTTGTCAACGAGGTGGTGGTGATCAAGGCCAAGAAAACCGCACAGAAGCGCAACATAGTGCCAAGTACCATCACAGCTGAGTTAGGTGCCGTGGGCATGTGTTCAATCGTCTGTGTGCGCATGTGCTGGGGGCCTGCGTGCAAGCAGCGTTGCTGCTGCAAAGCACCGGTTCTTGCTACGTGGCAACCCGGCAGCGGCGGTGGCGTCAGCAAGCACACGCAGCAGTAACGCCCTGACCTGTTTTTTACGTGTTCAAGGATCCGCCGCTGCTGCCGCGGTTGCCCGCTGCCTGCTGCCTGCCACTGTTGCCGCCGCCACCACCGCTGTGTGCTCCCACTGCTACCAACGCCACCGCCGCTGAGTGCTTCCACTGTTGCCGCCGCCGCTGCCGCCGCTGCCGCCGCTGCCACTGCCGCTGCCACTGCCGCCACCGGCACCACCGCCACCATCGCCGCCGCCTCTGCCGCCGCTGCCGCCGCCAATGCTGTGTGGTGCCGCTGTTGCCGTCGCCGCTGCCGGTGCCGCCACTGCCACCGCCAACGCCGCCACCAACGCCGACACCTCTGCTGCTGGCGCCGCTGCTGCCGGTGCTGCAATACAGGACATACACAGAGGAGCTGGACCGCATTCGCAAGGTGTGTGTTCACAGGTACACTGGCACTTTTTTTTGCAGCAGTGGTACCAGTTGTGATAGTATGCACTTGCGCGCGTACAACAGCATGCACGGCTGGCTTTTGGTGGCACCGCACAAGTCAGCCCTGTTGGCAGTTGTACTCTGAATCATCCCTACCCCTCAAGGACATTGACCGGCGCGTGTAGGTGTGGGGGCTGTCTGCTGCTTTTCACCAGGTGGACAAACCACCCCACAGGCTTCGGCCTGGCATTTTGCCCCAGCCACGGCAGTATCTGGGCTTAGCATCCTTTTAGGTTTCTTTCACTAGATGCCGGCATGCGTCCGTACACGGGCAGTGGCACTTTCGGAAGCTGTGGTACTGGTTGTACTTCAGAAGTACTACTTCGGGTGACCTGCCCTGGCAGGTCGAGCCCTAGGTAGTCTGCTGGCACCCGCTAGCCCTTTCTTTGTTCGTACACATTCTTTGCCCTGCATTTGCCAAGTGCCATGGCACCAGTGGGCGCGCTGGCATACATGTCATCGGCTATTGCGCGCCCCCAAGTGCAAATAAATAAAACTACTTCTACTACTTCAAGCACAAGTACTAGGCGTAGTGTGCACTTGCGGGCATACAAATATATGCCGGCATGCGGCCACACTGAAGCCTCCTCTGAAATACTACAAAGCGCAGCAAGCACATAGGCCTCAGACGCTGCCAGGCTTGACCTGCCAGCTAGGTCGTCTGCTGGGTTTTTTGAACTGCCGTCTGGTGCAAGCGTTCAAGCGTCAGAGCCGTTGACGCAAAGCCGTTGAGTCACGGACTGTTGCAAGCTGCACAGGTGTAACTGACCAACAACGGTAACCTCCACCAGTTGGCAGTAGGCAGCATGTGCGCTGAGAAGCCTAGATGAGGCTGCCAGCCTGCAATTCCTGGCGGTGGTACTGGTGGTACCGGCAGTACCGGTGGCACCGGCAGTACTGATGGTACCGGGTGGTGGTGGTGGTGGTGGTGGCGGCGCCTGCGGTGGTGGCGGCTGTGCCGACACAACTCAAGTCAAGTGCCAGCTGAGGTACAAGTTGAAGTGTACGCATGCTCTGGCAACAGCGCGCACGTGAGCCTAGCTGGTGGTTGTACTCTGCAGCACCCTTGGCCCTCAAGGCTGCTGACCGGCGCGAGTAGGGTGGGGGCTGTCTCGTGCTTTTCACAAGGTGGTTATATCAACCCACGGGCGACGGCCTGGCAGTTTGCCCCAGCCACACTAGTATATAGGAGTACTATTGAAGTACTTTGGCCTTATGTGCGCGCAATGTCACTGCGGCCGCTTGCAGGCGAGGGTGCGGCGCGAGGTGCAGGACGTCGGCCGCATGAGCACCACCCAGCAGCGGCACGCCAAATGGGAACTCGCGCGCAAGCAGCGGTGAGATCTTCAACTGCAACTTCAAATGCTGCTGCTGCTGCTGCTGCTGCTGCTGCTGCTGCTGCTGCTGCTGCTGCTGCTGCTGCTGCTGCTGCTGCTGCTGCTTTTGCTGCTGCGCACTGCTGCCGCTGCTGCTGCTGCTGCCGCTGTTGCTGTCGCCGCTGCTACGGAGCACTGCTGCTGCTACTGCTAAGCACTGCTGCTGCCGCCGCTGCTGCTGAGCACTGCTGCTGCCGCCACTGCGGCTGAGCACTGTCGCTGCCCCCGCTGCTGTTGCTGCTGCTGCTGAGCGCTGCTGCTGCCGCCACTGCTGCTGAGCACTGGTGCTGCTGCTGCTGCTGCTGCTGCTGCTGCTGCTGAGCGCTGCCTGCAGGCTGGAGGTGCAAGATGTGAGGGGGCAGCAGCTGGCGTGGCTGGGGCTGGTGTCCATAATCCCGCGCTACCAGCGGTGGTCGGGCGCAATAAAGGTGCCTACTTTGCCAGCAAAGTACACCAAAGTATATATTCAGTATGTATATGTGTACTTCAAAGTGAATTGTTGTAATTGAGGTGTCGACTTTGTCACTGAAGTGTGCACAAGTACTGACAGTATCAGTATTTCCCATATACAGGCCATGATCCTGCGTTACCAGCGGTGGTCGGGCGCAATCAAGGTGTCTCCTTTGCCATCGAAGGACACCCAAGTATATACCGACACTTCTATACACTTACTGTGTACTTCGAGGTATGCTGTTGCACTGCTAGTAGTTAAGGTAAGAAACACTGTGTCACGGAAGTATGCCAAGGTATACTTCTGAAGTATACTGGTACCTCAAGTATACAGGCCAGTTTTACGCGCTACCAGCGGTGGTCGGGGCGTGATCAAGCTGCCCGCTTTACCATTAACATGTACCGAAATATGTACTTTTCGTACAAGTACTACTGTAGTATGGCCACCACCAGTGAGCGTGCTGGCATGCATGTCATAGGCTCTTGCACGCCTCCAAGTACAACTAAACACTTCTGAAGTACAACTACTGTAGTATATACTTCGAGCATTATTGTAGTCAAGGTGCCGACGTTGTCACTGAATTATGCACACGTATACACAGTATCAGTATTTCCCATACACAGCACAGGTCATGACCGCGCGCTACCAGCGGTGGGCAGGCGCAATCAAGGTGCCCAGTTTGCCATCAGTAATATACCGAAGTATATACTATACTGTACAGCACACTACTAGTAGTGCTATGCTGGAGTGATACTTGAAGTGGCCTGCGGGCACCCGCTAGCGCTCTTCATTGTCCGTACACATACTTTGTCGTGCATTTGATCCGTGTCATGGCCGCCAGTGAGCGTGCTGGCATGCATATGTCATGGGCTCTTGCACGCCCCCAAGTGCAAATAAATAAAACTACTTGAAGTATTTATGCTGAAGTACTTTGTAGTGGCTACCGCCCCGCCAGTAGTCCAAGACAAACGAGTGGTGCAAGAGTGCAGAGGCCCGCAATGCGGCCCTCATACAAATGGCTGACACGTGACGTAACTGCCCCGTTTGAAACTGCCGTACCCCCCGTGTTTGAAATTGCCAGGAGTCCAAGAATGACATGGGACGTAACTGCGTCGTTTGAAACTGCCGTAACCCCCGTTTTGAAACCCCCAGGAGTCAAAGAATGACATGGGACGTAACTGCGCCGTTTGAAAGTGCCGTAACCCCCGTGTTGAAACCAGAAGTCGAAGAGAAAAGAGCAGTGCAAGAGCGCCAAGGCCCACAGCGCGGCCCTCATACACTGGCTGACATGGTATGTAACTGCCCCATTTGAAACTGTCGTGACCCCCGTTTGAACCCCCCAGGAGTCGAAGAAAAAGGAGCGGCGCAAGAGCACCAAGGCCCACAGTGCGGCCCTGATACAGGGGTGGTGGCGTGTCTGGAGCGGCGCCTATGCGGTCGCTGCATTGGCGGAGGTGAACACGCACAGGTTTGTGACCCCCCGCCTCCCCATACATTCCACGTTCATCCGAAGATATACGTGTACATACTTCGGAGTACACTACGAAGTACTTCGAAGGATGTACCGGTACAGATCTGTAGTACATGTATATACCACTACTAGAAGTAGTGTTTGCCTCGAGGTGTATACCGAAGTATGAAGTGCATGTACTGATATGCCTCCGTTGCAGTATACTAGTAGTTTTTCAAAGCATGTGTATGCCGGTACATACTTCTGAAGTTTATGCTACAACCAACATACATGGCTGGTGGCGCGTCTGGAGCGGCGCCTACGCAGTGGCTGTGTTGGCGGAGGTGAACACGCACAGGATTGTGAATCTTTCCCCTCCCTCCCGCAGTGCCGTATCTACCGATGTAACAGAGGTAGACCGTGAGAATGCTTGTCAATGAGGAAATGACACTACCAACATGTTCACATGTGGCGTATGCGGGTGGCATCCAGCAGGGCTGGTGGCGCGTCTAGAGCGGCGTATAAACCCGCCGTATTTCAAACAGCAAAGTGTAAAGCACGTCATAAGCCGCGACCCGTCACTATTTGCGTGCATGTGCACAGCGGCAGCGCAGGCGCGTCACTGTAAGTAGTGATGGATCACAGTGTATTTATGAAGCTCGTTTTGCACGCCGTATAACGAAGCATGTTAGTACCTTACATCGCATACAGCATATGCAGATGACCGGCGCATACGCCGTGTACTGTGTTTTTGGCGTAGCAATACGATGTATGTTGGTATGCCGAAGTATAAAATACCAGGTACCGATACGTGATAAGATCTGACCCATCACTACTTGTGCATGTGCGCAGGGGCAGCGCGGGCGCGTCGCTGGCGATGGAACAGGCGGTGGCGCACCTGCGCCTGCGCGCGGATTTGCACCACCAGCAGGTGCGCAAAACAGATTTCGAAGTACATACCATGGTATATGGTACATGCAAGTATAAATACACGTGCCTATATGGCACTTCAGTGCAATATAGCGTTTGGCATATTCAAAAGGTACACGTGTGTGCCAGTACCTAACGTTGGTAGTGTGTGTCATGGCAATGGAGCAGGCGGTCGCGCACCTGCGCCTGCGTGCAGATCTGCACCACCAGCAGGTGCGCAAACCATGCTTCGTGAAGTACAGCGTTTGGCATACTAATGACATGCATACTTAAAAAGTATACGTGTACCGGTACATAATGTTAGTAGCATGTGTCCTGGTATTGGAGCGAAAGGTTGCTCACCTGCGGCTGCGCACCACCAGCAGGTGTGCGAAACACGGCACTTGGCATACCAAGTGTACACGTGTGCATGTGTCATTGCGATGGACCACCTGCGGTTGCACTTGGAGCTGCACAGCCAGCGGAGGCGCGAAAAACCCACTAGCGGTACATGCCATTTGGCATACCTAGTTGTTGCTGTGCACTCCAACCAGCGCTCCCAGCATGTGCAGTTGCCCCGACTCCAAGGGGTACACATCAGAGTACCTGTACAGTTGTTAACACTAATGGGTAGTATACTCGACAACATGTACGGGTATATGCATCGTGTTGTGTACGGGCGAGCGCACTTGCAGGCCCGGCGCATACTGCATGGATCGCAGGCAGTAGTGGCAGCGCAAAGCCTCCCTCACACAGCGCGCACAAGGTTCCTCGGAAGCCGCGGGAACGGTCCCATGATGATGATGTAGTTGTTGCAGATGCGGTTTGCGTGCATGCGGTAGAAGCGCTCGTAAACGCTGCGGCGGCGGAAAAAGCGCAGGAAATTTCGTCTTTGCATGCCGTGACTTGCAAAGTACTTCAGAGGTACAGTGCACTCGCGATGTAGTGCGCTTTGATATAGTGCGGTATGCGATATAGTGCGGGGTCCAGCGGCCCGTCACAGCCCACATCATTCTATACAAAGTTACACACAAGAGTACATACATGTAATGCTCTATTCAATCTAGTGCGGGACTCGATATAGTGCAGGGTCAGGCGCTGTGATACTACCCCGCACTATATATCGAGTGCACTGCATACCTACTTGTACAGCTATTGCCCATTAAGCTCGCCGCCTCCGCCCCGGTTTGACCTGTCATTGAAGTTCCAAGTGGAGGCTGTTCTACTCAGCCAGCCTTAAGTCGGTTTTCGTCGTCAGCCCGGGTGTACTCAGTGGGGTGCGCTACACAGCAATTGGATGGGGGGGGGGGGGGGGGCGTTAAGTAGGCACTAGGGAGGTTCATACACACATCATACTTCAGAGGTGTTAAAAAAAATTGAAATTGTGTGCCCTGCCATGGTGTTGGTCTAAAGCGAAAGCTGCAAGGCCGTGCAGACTGAGATTTGCCGGCGCAACATTGGGGGCTGTCTGGTGTTTTCACCAGGTGGACGAACCACGCCACAGGCTTTGGCCTGGCGTCTTTGCCCCAGCCACGACAGTATCTGGGCTTAGCAACCTTTTAGGTTTCTTTCACAATGCCGCTGATACAGGAATAAGGCTGTGCATATTGGGTTTTATAACCTGAATGTTTGACTTTCGGTGTGCGCTGCTGCTGCTGCGCCATGCGCACACTGCAGGCTGAGATTCGCCGGCGCAACAATGCCGCTGACACGGTCAAGAAGGTACTGGAGGCGGCGGGGCGGTCACGTGCGCAGCGGGCGCTGCAGAAGTACCGGAAGAAGATCATCACGTGCCAGCGCTACTGGCGCAGGTAAGGGCCGCCATGTGGTTATGTATATACTTTAGAAGTATATACATGTACATACAGGTATAGATCTACATGTATGCTGTACTAGAGCAGTACATACTTCGCACAGAGGGCGCTGCAGAAGTACCGGAAGACGATAATCACGTGCCAGCGCTACTGACGCAGGTAAGGGGCACCATGTGGTCATGTATACTTACAAGCATACTTCCTGAAATGCATGTAAGTACATGCGCACATGTATAACTTCACCACCTGCCAGCGCTACTGGCGCAGGCGAGCGACGCCATGTGGTTTGTGTAGCACAATGTGCGCACGCATATGCGTTATCTATGCCTACTGGAGAGATTTCAAGTCAAGTGCAACGTGATGCAGCTTCAAGCTGCCCGCATAGCTGCTCAGCAGAAGAAGCTGCGCGCGCCACAGCCACCCACTCACACAGCAGAAAAGGCGTGAAGCATTGGTCTCGAGGAGTAGAGCCAGTGTCCCTAATGGTGAACGCTCACTGCCCTCCCCCGCCCACCCCCGCCCTGTGCGGTGGCACATGTGCAAGAAACCTAAAAGGCTGCTGAGCCCAGATACTGCCGTGGCTGGGGCAAAATGCCAGGCCGAAGCCTGTGGGGTGATTTGTCCACCTGCTGAAAAGCACCAGACAGCCCCCACGTGCCACGTGTGCCAGGGCTTTCTGCGCCCTAAGCGGAGTCTGATGAAAGTACTTGTAGTAGCTGCTGGTATTGTATGCCCTTTCGAAATAACCTCGCGGGACGTGTTACTCAAGCTGGGTGAACTGCAAGGTGCAAGCGCACCGCGCTGGGCGTTGCAGTGCTACAACCCGGGCACCACTGCTAGTTAGTAACAACAGGTGGTAAACAGCTGTCTAGGACAGCTCTTGCAACACCGGGCTTTGCCAAATGTTTACGTTGCCTTTACTTGCAGGCGCACCAGCGGTAAGCCGTCAAATGATTGGAGTCTGCATGTAGCTGGTGCCCAGACATGCACCCTTCCAAGGCAGGGCATCTTTAGCTCCGCTGACATCAACTTCAACTCGACAACTTAAACTTGAAAGGTTCAACCTGAAAACTTCAGCTGAAATCTAGTGTTCCAGGGGTTGCAGCCACTGGCATGAGGCTGAGGTACCTCTGTGCTACCGGGAATACAGCACAACTGACATGAGCTGCGTTTCCGTGTGCTTGCGCATCGCCTATACTTCCACGTTAAGGGTTCATCACATGTAAATCCGACAGCACGCAGGTCAGTGACACATGGGCCCCCGAGGCTGGCGCAACTGTGGTTAGGGGCAGTGCCCAACAAATCACAGCCACTGGCATGACGCTGACGCGCCCCTTTGCCAGGTGAGCACAGCTAAGTTTTCGTGCGTTTGGGTGCTGCCTATACTTGCACGGCAAGGGTTTACGTGTAAATTCGACAGCATGTAGGTCACATGGGCCGTCAAGGCTGCGACGCACCCGTGGTTGATGAAGCCGACAAATCGCAGCCGCTGCCAGGTGAGTGCAGCTGTGTTTTCGTGCGTTTGGGCACTGCCTGTACTTGCACGGTAAGGTTCACCAGTAAATGAGACAGCAAGCAGGTCACATGGGCCCTCGAGGCTGCGACAAACCTGTGGTTGATGAGCAGAATGATGCGCCCATCCAGGCGGAACCTGTGCACGCCTTTGTGCTGCGTCCGCGCCACCTCGTGCCACAGACCAAACTGCTCCGCCACAGCTCTGCCGGAGACATTGAAACATGAATGAATGAATGGGTTAGTTAATTAAAAAATCAATAATGAATTAATGCACTTTGCGCCCGCGCCACCTCATGCCATGTGCGCCCAAACTGCTCTGCCAGAGCTCTGCAGCAGACACCAAAACATGAACGAATGAATGAATGAATGAATGAATGAATTGATGAATGAATGCACTTTGCGCCCGCGCCATCTCATGCCGCAGCCCCAACTGCTGCGCTAGAGCTCTGCAGTAAGCACCTACAAACTCGAGGTCAGTGCACACACTTTGCTCACTTTGAAAAGGCGTTTAAAGCCCAGCTAGTGCCGTCAGTGGAGCAGAAAGACAGGCCAGAGCTGGCAGGGTGAGTTGTCTAATAATAATAATTACAGTAACTGAATAAGTAAATTAAAAGAGTAGATGAAAAATATACGGTTAAGAATATGGTCAAAACGAGTGGCCCCACTCTGTAGGCGCGGATGAGTAACCTTCGAGGCCACGGATGCTGCTGAATGTATTACCAGCCAGGCTTACTTGCACAGGGCTGCCAAAAGTAGGTACGCAGTGTGTGCTGTTACAGAAAATGTACAAGCAAAAAGCACTCACTGGAACGTGTTGTAGCTGCGGATGATGGGCCGTTTTGGCAGGGAATACCATAGCGCAACTGCCTGCCCCGCCTGGAACTTGCTGCGAGCCTCGTCACCCAATGCGTGCCCCTTTTCTGTGCGCAGCGCGCCCACCAGCTGCAGGTCTGGCAAAATGGGAGCCAGCGCGTGGGGCACATAAAACATGATTTGATGTCATTTGTAGGGTATTAGGAGGGCATTGTTGGACTGTGCAGCCCCTTGTTTGCTGTGCTCAAGATCTAGGGTGTGACAGTGCTGGTGCAGCTGGCTGAGGGCAACATAAAACCTGATTTAGTGTCACCAGCAGGGCAGAGGGAGGGCTTTGCTCAGCGGACTGTGTGCTTTGCTTAGCGGCTGTCTTGCGATTATTTCGAAGAAGTGCTCCTGGAGCTGGTGGAGCGCAACACAAAACACGTATGGACGTGACATGTAGGGTATTTATTGGGGGGGGGGGTGGTCAGGCGGACTGCACTCTCACTTCCATGTTTGCTGTGCTCAACATCTAGGTGCGGGGGCGCTGGTGCAGGCGGCTGAGCGCAACATAAACATGTTCCAATGTCACGTGTAGGATATTGGGAGGGCTTTGCTCAGCGGTCTGTGTGCTTTGCTAAGCCCCTCGCTTGCGATTTTTTTCGAGGAAGTGCTCCTGGAGCTGGTGAACGCGACATAAAACATGTGTTGATGTCACGTGTAGGGTATTGGGAGGGTGCTGGCTAGCAGACGCATTCCCCTGTTTGCTGTGCCCGACATGTAGGGTGTGGGGGTGCTGGTGCAGCTGCTTCAACGCACACAGTAATCAGTGGCACAGTCGTGTTCCAGCTACTTTCTGCAGGACATGGCAGCAGTCATATGCTGGGGGGGCATAGCCCACTGCTTGTCGCCACTGGCAGAGGCAATGGAGGAGAGTGAAGGGCCCCGGACCCTCATCATCATCATGGCGACTAGGAGGTGCGGTAATGCATGGGAATATTGTGCCCAAATTTTGCAATACCCTGCAAATGCACCCACAAAAAACGCCCACCAAATGCATTTTGCGGGCACTCTTAGACACATTCCGTGCCAGTTTTAGGAGGGCATTTGAACGGTGGGCCCAAAATGCATGTGACAATAGCCCTTCGAGTGCATGTGCCCCCAAAATGCATTACAGGACGGTGCTAAACCCACCTGAGGTATGCACAGCGCCTGTGATGAGGGCGGTCAGGTGATCCTCAATTGCTTATTATGTACCTATTACATGTATGGTATTGGCCATAGACCGTTGCTTATCAACAGTGGCACAGGCATTGGCAGGCAGCAGACTAATTTGAAAGGGGATGCTCACCTGAGGTGTGCGCGGCGCCTGTGATGAGGGCTGTCAGGTCATCCTCGTATCGCTGCTGGACAGCGGTCTGCCATGCTGCAAGCGCCAGGCGGTGGACGGCGCATGGCGGCAGAAAAGAGAGGACACGCATGTGTAGTGATGGGTCACAGCGTATAATTTTTGCATTATACGCCGTATAACGTATGTAAATACGCCGTATAACGTA
>JAULBY010043232.1:0-13063 GCA_032358315.1 Ophiocytium majus
TGGGTTCTGGTGCCATATTGGCCTGCAGATCGTGCTGCATGGGACGCTGCCAGAGCAGCCGAACGGCGAGCTGAAAAATGATAGATCCATTCACGGCCTTTGCCATGGCTCAGGGTGCAGTCAAAGGCATCAAAGCAGCGGTACAACTGGGCAAAGATGTTTCGGGCCTGTACAAAGAATTCAGCCAGTTCTATCACGCAGCAGATCAGGTGCATGTGGCCAGCACCCGGATGCGTATTGCTGCCGTCAACAAAACTGACGCTCAAATCAGTTTGGATGCCTTGCAAATTGCCATGGCTTCTAAGGCTCTCAGGGACAATGAAAAAGAACTCAAAGACATACTGTTTTGGTCGGGCAATGCTGAAGTATGGAATGAAATGATGGCAGAACGCACAAGAATGGCCAAAGAACGTCGGGCTGCTGAACAAGCCGTCTTGGACCAGCAGCAACGGGACCGTGAAAACATGTATAACATCTTGATGAACACTCTACTAGCAATAGGGACAGCGTCAGTACTTGTACCGTTTCTAGCAATAATCTGGACCATAGTCACACGATAAACAGCATAAATATTTGAATACATTTTAGGAACATATGGCAATCGTAATTGAACAAGGAATAACAATCGGACCCGGAATAACTCTAGAAAGAGGGTCGGTGATCTCTGCTGCTCTAGTGTACGATTTAGACGCTGCTGACTATGCAGCCATGCCCACTAACGGAACTGTGGTTGCTGGCACAGGCACCACAGGCCAACGCACACTTACTGTGGCCAATGCTGGCTCTAGTATTTCTTGGCAGTCAGCCAATGGTGGCGTGTTTAGAAAAAGCAACAGCACAGGTACAGATGTCATGTATGGTGGTCCTAACTGGGCTACATCACAAAGCTACACGGTGTTTATGGCCTACAAACTATCGGCCACAAGTGCAGGTAGATTGCTAAACACACAAAGTGAAGCCGTTAAAGATTGGTTAATGGGAGCCTACAATGGTAACCCCAACACATTCTATCCCAACTTCTCAGTTAACTTGCCCGCATCAGGTGCCGACACTGTGTGGCATTTTGCGTGGGCGACCTGGAATACTTCAACTAGTACAGGTCAATTATGGACCGCAACAAATACACAACCAACCAACTATTCGTACACAGGCACCAATGCCGGCGGTGGGGGTTTCAATCAATTACGGCTGTTTAGTCGAGCAGCAGGTAGTGAAGTGCAAACAGCTGACATAGGATTTGTCAAGGCCTACAACGGTGTGCTGACACTGTCAGACATACAAGGTTTGTACAATCAATACAAGGCAAGATTTGGATATTAAAAAAAGGAGCAGGTATGGCAGAAGAACAAAAACAAAAAGACGAGCCAGAAAAGAAAAAAGACGAAGACTGGATGCAAAAGAAATGGCGTCCGGCCATGGGTTGGATGTACATGTTGATTTGTACTTTGGATATGGGTATCTTCCCAATTCTTTGGGCAGTGGTTCAAACACTCAATCATCAACCCTTGGTACAATGGAATCCATTAACACTACAAGGTGCCGGACTATTCCACATTGCAATGGGTGCTGTGTTGGGTATCAGTGCTTTTGGTCGCACACAAGAAAAATTAGCGGGCACCGCAGCCAACCCAACGGCCACAACACAAACTGTAACAAACAATCAAGCCATGTCAGGCAACGTTGCTGGCGGATACGGTAGTGGACAATCGGGCAACATGGGCGGCAGCTTTGGCGCCTCAAGTGGCTTTGGTTCCCCAGCACCAGTTACCACCAGCTTTGGCGCACAACCACTAGGAGGCGGCTTTGGAAGCACAAGCCCGTCACCAGTTGTCTCGGGATTCGGCGGTAAGGCTGCTCCTGTGATTCCACCTTTTCCAGAAAGATAATATATGAAATACGCAATCGTTTTAGCCACAGCATTATTCGCACTCACAGCCACAGCCACAGAGACCAAAAAGGTCTGTGTTGATGTTAGAGACAAAGCCGGCCAAGTTCAAATGGACAAAAGCGGCAAGCCCAAACAAAACTGCAAGCAGGTCAAACAGCACGCCAAGCTGGATGGCACTGTGGTTCCGGGCAAGAAGTAATCGACTTCACTCCTGTAGTCCTGTATAATTACTGTACAGGACTTTTTCATGACCGATCATTATGCCGCGCTAGGCGTCTCAAAAACTGCTAGCGCAGACCAAATCAAACAGGCTTTTAGAAAATTGGCCAGTACCTATCATCCAGACAAGGGTGGTGACACAAAGAAATTTCAAGAGATCCAATCGGCTTATGCTGTGCTAGGCGATGCACAAAAGCGGGCCGAGTACGACAATCCACGTCCACAGTTTTCAGGATTCCCCGGAGGTGGTGCGCAGTTCAACATGAATGACATCTTTAGTCAAATGTTTGGACAAGCACACGGTGCCCAACATCCCAGACGTAGTCATGTGCGAATGAGCCTATGGATCACTTTGTTGGATGTGGTTCGTGGTGGTCGTAGACCCATCAGCGTAGGCACATCAGATGGCACATCCACAGTTGAAATAGACATACCACTGGGCATAAACGACGGAGACAATGTGCAGTACCAAGGTGTTGCACCCGGGGGACAGGATCTTGTGATACAGTTTAGAGTTCAACCACATGCTGAATTTCAGCGTGAAGGACTTACACTGCACACTAACCACAAAATCAGTGTTTGGGATCTGATCCTGGGTGGTGATGCGGAAATTCGCACAATTGACAACCGTCATCTAGTGATAACAATACCACCAGGTTGCCAACCAGGCACTGTGTTGCGATTGCAACAACAAGGTATTCAGGATCGCAACGGACAAAAAGGTGATCTAATGGTACACATACATGCCCAAATTCCTGCTACAATTGCCCCAGAACTGTTGGAAGCAATCAAGCATTACCGCAAATGATCTTGTCAAAACTCTTGCACACAAAGAAATAATCCTGTATACTGATACATAATATAACTCAAGGACTAGAATGGCCAATAATAGCAATCCCGAAATTGAATACATTGTAGAACAAGCAGTCAAACTGGCTCGTGAACGCAAACATGAATATGTGATCACTGAACACTTGCTGTTGAGTATGCTGCGGCATGCACCGTTTAGGCGTGCAGTGGAAAAATTTGGAGCCGAAGTAGAGCTCATGGATCAAGAGGTTGATGCTTACCTCAACAGTCTGGCCAATCTGGTCAGCACTAAAGAAAACATCCAGCCCAAAAAGACACAAACACTGGAACGACTGTTCAACAGAGCCAACGTACAGGTGATGTTTACTGGACGTCGTGCGCTGACCTTGCTGGATCTGTATCTCAGCATCATGAGCGAAACCAATAGTCATGCACACTACTTCTTGCTCAAGTACGGAATCAAGACCAAGGAGTTTGTGGACTTTTATCAAAAGAATCACGCTGTCAACAGCGCAGAAATGGATCATCAACAGGCCACAGAGATTCTAACAGAGTACTGTACAGACCTTACTGCGCAGGCTCGTGAAGATCGATTAGAGCCCTTGATTGGGCGCACAACAGAACTGGAAGAAATGATTGCCGTGCTGGCACGACGTTTCAAGGCCAACGTGCTCATGGTAGGAGATCCTGGTGTGGGCAAGACCTGCATTGTGGACGGACTGGCACAGGAGATTGTGGCAGGGCGTGTGCCTGAGTTTATCAAGGGCCACGAAGTCTGGAGTCTCGAAATTGGCAGCTTGTTGGCTGGATCAAAATATCGCGGCGAGTTTGAAGAAAAGTTCAAGGCCGTGATTGGTGCCCTGGAAGCCAAGAAAAACTGTATCTTGTTTGTGGATGAAGCACACACCATGAAAGGTGCCGGAGCAGGTTCACAATCAAGTCTGGATTTTGCCAACATGCTGAAACCTGCAATTACCAAGGGCAGCCTAAAGGTCATTGCATCAACCACCTGGGAAGAGTACTACGAGAGTTTTGAAAAGGATCGTGCGCTGATGCGGCGTTTCTATAGACTCACAGTGGACGAACCAGATACTGCAACAACAGAACAGATCCTGATTGGACTCAGCCCACGCCTGGAAGCATTCCACAACGTGCTGATTGACACAGAGGCCATGGTCACCGCAGTTGAACTGGGCAATCGTTATATACATGATCGCAAGAATCCCGACAAGTGTATCGACCTGCTGGATGCTGCCTGTGCCCGTGAACGTGTGAAGGATGCAGGACAAGTAACTGTCACACGAGAACTAATTGAAGCACAAGTTGCTAGAACAACTGGCGTGCCTGTGGATCGCTTGCAGAACAGTCGCAGTACCAAGATTGTGGATCTTGAAAGCAACATCAAACAAAAGCTCTACGGACAGGATTCTGCGGTGGACGCTGTGCTGGAACGAGTGTACATCAACTTCTCGGGTATTGGCAACGAGTCGCGCCCAATGGCCAGCTTTTTGTTCCTGGGACCAACTGGCACAGGTAAAACTGAATTGGCCAAGTTGCTGGCCACAAATCTTGACATGCCCTTGTTGAAATACGACATGAGTGAATATCAAGAGCGTCACACTGTTAGTAGCTTGATTGGTGCTCCCCCGGGCTATGTGGGCTTTGAAGATGGCAATGTGGGCGGCGGCAAACTGATCAGTGACATCAGCAAGACACCGTTTGCTGTGATCTTGTTTGACGAGATCGAAAAAGCACATCCTGATGTCAGCAACATTCTGTTGCAGATGCTGGACGAAGGACACATCACTTCCAGCGCAGGCAAAAAAGTCAATGTCAAGAACTGTATCATTATCATGACCAGTAACCTGGGCTCCAGAGACAATGAAAACAACAACATTGGATTTGGCACAGACCTTGACCGAACTGGCGAAGAAGACCGAGCGCTCAAGGACTTTTTCAAACCTGAAATGCGCAATCGTATTGACAAGATCTGCAAGTTTGTCAAGCTGGATACACTGGCTATCAAGAAGATTGTTGTGAAGTTTGTGGATGAACTCAAGACCAGTCTTGCTGCAAAACAGATTCGATTGACACTGTCAGAAGCTGTTGTGGACATGTTGGCTGTCAAGGGCTACGATAGCAAGATGGGTGCAAGGCCCCTGAGTCGCAAGATTGATGAGTTAATTCGTGTGCCGTTGTCAAAGAAGATCCTGTTTGATCGACTCAGCGATTGTGACATCATGGTCAGTTTAGTGGATGATGCAGTACACTTTGATGTAACGGCTGCTGTGACTCCCGTGGTTGCTGCTGATGGTATCATTAGATTCCCGGACCCGGTCGGTGAGCAAGATTGATCTAGCCATTCGTCAGGAACCACGCGATCGACTGTTCTTTGATCAGTATCAGTATCGCATGCAGTTCTACCTGCGATATGCCTGGTGTATGCGCAGTTATGATCATGACGATGTTGACCGCCGCTTAGAAAACTACTACGGACGATATCGCGGCCATGGTGCCTTTGGTACAAATGCCCCGTCTCTAGCAAATACACAACAGCATGCTGATTTGCATGACATGTGCGATCTGTTGCGAGCCTTGCCCACATCATGCAAAATAATGATTCAATATGATCATGTGTTTTTGTATACCAACGAACTGAGCACACTAGAGGACATGAGTCAAGTTGAATATATTGATCGGCAGTTGATTGGGCAAGCAGTAGTAGTGTACCCCAAAGACACTGTGATGCTGCTGAATCCTGTGCATCAGTATCGCACGTTCTTGAAGAGCAAATGGTGGGATCTGGATACCAGTACCCGAGTCAAAAAGTTCTTGCTGGGCCGCCAGGATTTGTTTAGAATTCCCAGGGGCTTTTGTGAAAAACTCGAACGTCCCGGCAGATTGGCCACTCGAGACCATCACTTTCTGGATCACGACGACCCGGATCTCTTACTAATGTTGAGTCTAGTGTGCCCGGGAATTATCAACAAAACCTTACCTATACAGGCTAAATAAAAGACTATGGCAAAACTTATTGAACAAACCCTTGTGATTACTGTGAGCAAATTGGTACCCAACAGTGACCAATCTTCTGCACTACCGCTGACCCAGGAAAATCTCGCTGAAATTGCTTCAGTTGTAGAGGCTCTGGCTGGCGATAGCACTATTGTAGAAATTGTACCAGCATAATGACAACAAAAACCATTCTTGACACTACGGTGTATGGCACGCCCTCTGGCAACTATGACGGGTCAAGTCAAGACTGGATATCAGATGCTGTCACTGCTGCAAACTATTATCGTGGACAAGGCAGTATACAAACTGTGCTGTTCTCAGTCACAGACTTTGAAGGCATTATGCACTTGGAAGCCACGCTGGACACCAATCCTGATTCAGCTGCCTGGTTTGAAACATTTGCCTATGGCGACGGGTCAACTGTGCCACTAAGCGACTATCACCCTGAATCTGTACAAGGTAACTTTGTCTGGATGCGTGTGAGAGTTTCGGGCTTTGCTGGCGGCACAATCAATACTGTTACTATCACCTACTAGAGAATATGTAGGGCTAAATACTGGGTATGAAACAATTAGTCATCATGCCTGGTGGATTCCATCCTTTTCACGCAGGCCATCTAGCACTTTATCAATCAGCTGTTCAGGCTTTTCCTGGCGCCGATGTCAAAGTAGCTGCCACCAATGACACGTCAAGTCGCCCGTTCCCTTTTGCACTCAAAGAAAAACTAGCACAACTTGCAGGTGTTCCGCCTGGAGATTTCTATCAAGTCAAAAGCCCATTTCGTGCGGATGAGATTACAAAGAGTTACGACCCCGCTACCACACAGTTGATCTTTGTTCGTAGTGAAAAAGACGCCAACAAGCCTCCCTTAGCTGGTGGTATAAAGAAAGATGGCACACCTTCGTATCTTCAACCCATCAGTGATCAAATGGCTCCAATGAATCAGCATGCTTACATGGCTTACTTGCCTACAGTAGAGTTTGGTCCTGGAATGACCAGTGCTACAGAAATACGCTCTGCATGGCCCACGCTTAATCCCAAGCGCAAAACAGCGTTGGTAATGAGTTTATATCCAAAGACACAATCTAGCCCGGCGCTTGCTGCCAACGTTGTCAAAATGCTAGACTCTGCCCTGGGCACAGAGAATGTAGACGAAGCTAAAAAAGAATTACCGCAATGGAAAAAAGACTGGTATGCTCAACAAAAGCCCAACAGTTGGCCAAAGCACCCACAGCCTTATCATAATCCAAAATGGATAGATAAGTTATCTCCTGAAGAACGTAAAAAACTTGCAAATCAAGAAGTTGACGAAGGTGGGGATAGATTTGTTGATCCTGAATTGTACCGTACCAAACAATACGCAAAGCAACATTATCCTGGCATGGCAGATCCTGAATCAGCATTTGACAAATGGGTGGCCCGTAGTCTCATGCACAGCGACAAAGATGATCACGATCAAGACAAAAAGTTACGCCAACTAGCCACCGATATTGCTGCCGTAAAAGCAAAGATACAGTCTCTGCAACAAACTGCCGACTATCTGGACGAATCCAGGTAGAAAAAATCCTAGAGGTCTGTTATACTCAGTAAATAGAAATACTATTTTACGGAGTAACACATGGCAGACGCCCAACCCACTACAGAAGCCCCTTCAAATCCTGCACAAACAGGACAAACAAATATTCAGGTCAATCTTGACTATTTGAAAACCACTAGAGTTCACATGTGCATGCCATGCTACGGCGGACAGTTAACTGAAAGCACATTCATGAGCTATATCAAGTGGGCCAACACTGCACGCCAATTAGGACTGGATTGGACAGTTGAAACAATGACCAACGAGAGCTTGATCAGTAGAGCACGTAATACTCTTACTGCCAAGTTCCTGCACACCAAAGAAAGCACACACTTGATGTTTATTGACGCTGACATTGGCTGGGAACCCTGGCACCTGTTGGTAATGTTGGATGCACAAAAAGACGTTATTGGTGGCTTGTACCCAATGAAGAGCTTGCCAATCAAATGGTGTGTTAACGGTATTCCCAATGCACCCGAGCCTGCACCCGAAGACAATCACATTGAAGTTACCAAGACTGGCACAGGTTTTATGTTGATCAAGCGTGATGTGTTTGAAAAACTTGACGGACATCCTGCCACCAAACCTTTCAAGAACGACATTGGTCTGGACCCTGCACTGGATCCTTACATGAAAACCTACTTTGATACCGCAGTTCGCGAAGGTCGCTACTACTCAGAAGACTGGACATTCTGCGAAAACTGGCGTGATATCGGTGGACAAGTCTGGGTTGACAAGCGTGTGTTGTTGCGCCATACAGGAACCTATACATTTGCTCACGAAACACAAGAGCAATTGCGCAAGGATTTTGCTGCCATGACACCAATTGTCAACACACAGCCACAACAAGTGCATGATGTTCCTGCTGAAGTACTGGCAGCAGAACCAGTAGCAGAAGTTGTAGCCAGCAACAAAAAATCCAAAAAAGCTGACTAACACTTTGCTGGTAAATACAGTTCATGCATATACTTGAGCTGGACTCCTACAACCTTTCCGACACAGTAAAATTCCATGATCGACTTAATCCTCGATTGTGGAATGCTACTGAACATCTACGGCCTGAAGTGGCTGATAAACTCATGGAAATTGCCCGTGACTTTCAAGAGTTCATGGGTGTACCTGATCTTGATGTAGTAGACATTACTATATCAGGATCAAATGCTGCATACAACTACACCAATTCCAGTGACATTGATCTGCACCTGGTGATCAATATACCCAAGGTTGCGCACGATGAAGTTTATCGTGAGTTGTTTAATGCAAAGAAATACGAATACAATGACATACACAACATACGCATTGGCGGCGCTGATGTGGAACTGTATGCTCAAGATTCAGAACAAGAACATCATTCACAAGGCATTTACAGCCTGTTGAACAAGTCCTGGATCAGCGTACCGCGTCGTAGACGCAGCACTGTTGACGATGTGTCTACTCGTTCCAAGTACGAAGATTTGGCAGCACGAATTGACAGCACAATAAAAACACAAGACCGTGACCGCATGGCAGCTCTCATGGCCAAGATCAAGACCATGCGTCAGACAGGGCTAGAGCAAGAGGGTGAATTTGGGTCAGACAATCTAGCCTTCAAACTGTTGCGCAACAATGGTTATATCAAACGATTGATAGATGCTAGAAACGCTGCTCGTGATGCAGAACTTAGCCTAGCCGAACTGGCAAAGCCGCGTCAAACAGTTACATATGGCTTTACCAACGAAAGTCCCGATGGTGTCAACCCCACCACCAAGATGTTTTTGGAAAATGAGCCTGTGGACCACGAAACCACAGTGCGAGAATTTATTGCCCATGTGATTGATAGCCTGGGTATTGATCCTGCACCTGAGATTGTGCTACACTCAGATCCAGACTGGAGCAAACAAAATCAAAGTTTTGGTCGTTACAGCCCTGATGCACACGCCCTAGAAGTCAATCTGTCAGACCGTCATATCATGGACATTCTGCGCACAGTGGCACATGAACTGGTGCATTGCCGTCAGAATCAATCAAAGCCCTTGCCCGACCACGCAGGTGCGACTGGCAGTGCCTGGGAAAATGATGCCAATGCCAGAGCTGGTGTTATCATGCGTGACTACGCAGAATCAAATCCAGAAAAATTCACAGAGTCAGCATCAGGTTACATTCCCAAGAATAAAAAAGAAGCTCGCGACCCACGCTGGAGCATGGCGCTGACACAGGACATTGGTCCTGGACAAGTGGGCAAGGAAGCCAACAAACTGGGACTCAAAACAGACGCCAATGGCAAACCTGCACTGTTGATGAAATCTGCCAACACGTTAGCAGAAAGTCTAGCTCGTGAACTGGCTCTGTTTGAAGAACAAGACCTGTTTGAAATCAACATGGGCAGCAAGAACCTGCGCCGAGAAGCTGCCAAGACAGGTGCTCTAGCAGGTATGGAATTTGAAATGATTGTGCCTGGCACTGGCGGTGGTGACGGCGATATGGAAGAAGACATGGATCTTGACGAAAGCGTCCGTGACATTGACAGCATTGTTCGTTTTTTTGACGACGGTGACTACAACTCCAGAAACGAGATTAGCCGACTACATGACAAGTTATACAACGACTTCCGCGAGTGGCAATTTGAAAAGATAGGCGAAGGCTGGTATGAAGAAGGTCGCGACTTCTTGCGTGATTACATTGTGAACAACAACGAGTTTGACGGCGGCGAGGCTGAAGCCACTGCCCGTGAGGAACTGGAACAAGATTTGTTCTATCGAGAGCTGCCTGAAGCAGAACGTGAACAAATGGTCGAAAAGCGCACAGGTGAAATGCTGGAAGAATTTGTTGAAGAAGAATGGTCGGGCCAAGACGGTAGCATCTACGAAGCTGCCCGAGAAGAATATGAATCTGAAATGCAAGATGATTGGACTGAATCCACCTGGTTGAATGACAACGGACTTGACCAAATGAGTGACGTGCTGCGTGAGTACACCATTACATGGCCATATTATACCAGTCCAGAATCCACGGTCAGTATCAATGAAATAGGCGACGAATTCAGTGATGCAATTGGCCGTCCGGTCAATGCCAGCGACCGATATCATGGCGGACGTCGCGAAGCCGGACACTATGTGGTTGAACCCGATGGCAGTCTTGATCCTGATAGTGATGACGATCAAGGTCTGGAGTTTGTGTCACCGCCCTTGCCCATAGATGACATGCTGAGTGACCTGAACAAGGTTGTGGCCTGGGCCAAGCAAAAAGGCTGCTACACCAACGATTCAACTGGCCTGCACATCAACATCAGTGTGCCGGGCTTTAGCCAAGAAAAACTGGACTTTGTGAAACTAGCTGTGCTGCTAGGTGACGAGCGTGTGCTGGACAGTTTTGGTCGTGCAGGCAATACCTATGCCAAGAGTGCTTTGAAGATTGTCAAGGACAACATAAGATCAAACCCCGGGCCAGCGGCTGCATTGTTGACCAAAATGAAAACCAACATGGATAGCCTTGCTACCAAGGCCATTCACTCGGGCACCACTGCCAAATACACCAGTATCAATACCAAGGACGGCTATGTGGAATTCCGTAGTCCCGGTGGCGACTGGTTGGATGCCAACTTCAGCTTGATTGAACCCACACTGCTGAGATTTGTTGTGGCCCTGGATGCTGCAATTGATCCTGAAAAGTATCGTCAAGAATATCAAAAGAAATTATACAAGTTGCTGACCGCTGACAACAAAGACGACAGCACCATCCGTTACTTTGTGGACTATGTGGCTGGCAAAATACCCAAGGCTGCGTTGCGCAGTTTTGTGAAGCAGGCACAACTGGAACGCGGATTGAAAAAGAATCCTGTTCAGGAGCCAGCTCCGAGCCTGGCTCGGGACCCGAGCATTGGTCCAAGACAACGCTATGTGGTCAAAAATGCAGCAGGCACGCCAGTGACCACAGTGGCAGCATCTGATGCTGACACAGCACGGGTCCTGGCCAATCGTTGGTTGCGACAACAAAATCCTGGAATCAATACCAATGAGTTCAGCGTTGAGCCGGAAACTTCTGAGAATCAGATACAAAACTATTATATCAGCGATGCACAAAGCAGCGTGGCTCGCATGGCGTTCCGTGCTGGTAGTGATGAGGAAGCTCTGGATCGATGGGAAATATACAATTATAGTCATCCACGTGATGGAGGCTACCGACTGTCACGCGAAGATGGAACAACAGTAACAGAGCCCGGCGCACCGGTCCCAGGCAGCACCCTGGATCTGCAACGCCAACGCCAAGCAGCCGCAGCACCTAGACCAATTCCTGGAGTGCAAGACATTGACATAGATATCCCCATAGCACAACCCAGAGGCTTCTGGAACGGCCAGTGGAAAATTGTAGATGGCAACACCGGAGAAGAATTGTATAGATTTGGCGGCATAGGCAACAGTCAAGTGGATGCCAACAGAATTGCAGGTGAATGGGTTAGAACCAACAGTATCAGTGTACCAACCGAAGTGTATCCGGTTCAGAGCGATGGCTCAGAACTGAGCGAAGGCCAAGATCGATATGGTAACTTTGATCCTCCGGGGCCAGAGACACCGCCCAAGATGCCTGCAGGCACAATCAAGGTAGATGTCAGTGACATGTACGACTGGTATAAACTGGGACAAAAGATATCTGATTTAAAAAGTGTGGACAAAAGCACACTAGGCAAAGGACCACCCAGCACAGTATTTGCATTTGGATCTGAAGATCTAGAAAACATGTACAGTCATGAACTTGGCAAGTTAGGATTGAAAACACACGACCTTGACGAGCCTGGCGAAGAAGACATTGACGAAGGTGTAAAGTCTGCGTTGGCAACTGGTGCCTTGGCCGGTGCCATGGCCCTGGGTGCTCAAGCCAAAGCGCCAGACATGGTACAGCAAATTGTTGAACATGGAGATACTGTTTATAGCATAGCCAGACAAAACGGTGTGAATCCACTGGAGATATACAAGTTAAACAAAATGGGTCGTAATACCAAACTAGAAGTTGGTCAAAAGGTATTGGTGCCAGACTATTCAAAATCTATCAAGCCCGCTGCCACAGTCAAAACCACTGTGGCACCTGCCAGAGCAGCACCAGTGGCTGTGCCTGCGCCTGCACAGTCATTCAGCGACAAGATCACTTCTATGATTCCCAAGTTCAATGCTGTACCTGCTGCCGCAGATGAAGTCACACTGTTGAGCAACAACAGTGAAGCAGAAGCCGCACTGCAAACTGCTGCCAAGGCTGCGGGACTCAAAGGTGCAGAATTAGCACAGTTCATGGCACAGACACGACATGAAAGTTGGGACTTTGGTAAAATGAAAGAAGTAGGCAGTAAAAAACAATTTGCCAAGTATGAAAAATCACAACTGGCAAGACGATTAGGTAACAAAGTGCAAGGCGATGGAGAAAAATTCAAGGGTCGTGGCTTTATTCAGTTGACAGGGCGTGACAATTATACCAGAGCCAGTGAACAAATATTTGGTGATGACCGATTGGTAAAGAATCCTGACTTGGCCAGCGATCTCGGAGTTGCTGCCAAAATTGCATTGTGGTATTGGAAGAATCAAGTTAGA
>JAULBY010043243.1:0-13062 GCA_032358315.1 Ophiocytium majus
TGCCGCGAATAGGGGAAGTGACAACCAGCGGCCTACTGAGCACCAGGCATCGGCGCTAGATGGCAGAAGACTATGAACACACACATCGCACCCCACCCCGCCCAGGACCCGCCACCCTGCTCCCCGCCAACCAGGTCCCAGTATCCCACGCCCTGGCACATCCACTCCCCCACCCCCACACATGCACATATACATGTGCTGGACTTTGTGAGTGCGCCGGTACAGTCTGACTTGTAAAGAACTAACTATACAGTACGCTCTGAAGTCGGCTGCAGCACAAGAGGTGGAACTAGACGGCGGGCGTCGCACGCTGCCGGGCTGTCTGCCAGGGTGTTGGAGAGCAACGTGTGGGAGAAGGGGTAGTAACCTCCGGTCAATCTCATTCATATGATAAGACCATGTCCTCTCCTCTCTCGGCTGCTGCTGTGCAAATGCCGCCGCTGAGGCACGTGCCGCCGATGCCGCAAACACCGGCCACTGACGTCTTGAAGAAGTTATGTGGCAGCGTGCCCTACCTGCTGCTATGCAAATGCCGCCGCCGAGGCACGTGCCGCCGATGCCGCAAAGCACCGGCCCGCCACTGACGCCTTCTGTAGCGTGCACCTGCTGAGTTGCGCTCAACTCGGGGTTTCAAAAACCCGCGACGGCACCCAGCTTACCCTGCGACAAACAGAGCCCGGGTCAATTCCACCATCCTAGGGACTTCGCGACGAACTATTAGGCGTGCGCCCGCACGCAGTCCGCTTACGCTCCCTGCCTGCTGGGACGCCCGCCGATAACAGTTGTCAGCAAAAGTTCTCGGTTGACCCAGCTAATGGTATCGACATGCCGCAGGTGCACTTGTAAAATAAACTCATTTTGGGGCACGGAAAGCCCTGTTTACATGCTGTGCGCGAGTGGAAGAAGCATGATCAAGTATACTGCCCTGCCCTGTATTGCACACGCAGGTACTGCAGGTCCACGTTCATGTACTTCGCAGAGAGGAACACTGTAGCTGGTTAAACCCCGCTTGGGGGGCGGACTGTCCTGTGCACATGGCGTGCGCGTGACCACAGAGAGGTACATGGATGTACTCTTATTAAACTCTTCCTGAACTCCGTTTAGGTATGTACTTGTATCAAACTCCGCTTAGGGCGCGGAAAGCCCTTTGCACATGGTGTGCGTGTGACCAGAAAAAGCATGATCAGGCATGCTGTTGCTAGCAAACAAGATGGCAATGCTCAGCACCGTGACTGAGTATACTCTAAAGAAAGCCCGGCATGTTGCCAGAGCGCTACTCTGATGGATGCCGTGCTATATAATAATAAATGTGTATACATGTTTCATGTAGTGCATGGATATGGGAATATTGGTACTCCACTGGCACAAGTGCATGCTTTGGCAATCATGCCATGTGCGACGCGGGCCAGCTGCTCACCTGAGCAAGTCCTGCAGCCTTGCAGGCACAACACCAACAGGAGCAACACAGCTGTCTCTCGACAGCTGTGCAGCCACCCGCACATCCCTCGCACACTGGTCCACGTCAGCCGCCCATATGTTCAGCCTTCCTTCACACAGGATTGTGCAAGGCTCGCCTCCAAGTGGCAGCACTGGCAGGTTGGAGTTCAATGCGAGCAGTACTAGGTGGTGCTGCTCCGAGGATTCCGGTGCCACCTGCCACCTTCTGCTTCTCTCGTGTGCGCGTGTGTGTTGCCTATAGTCACAATGGCACTGCGCAGTGCGCGGACGGGCAGATTAGGAGGGGCAGGTAAGATGGGTGGTTGTGCGCCACAGTGTCGTGCGAAAGTGCAAGCAGGTCTGCGCGCAAGTGCTGAGCTGCCAAGAATAGCTGCGCTTCAGCAGATCCTGGCATGCAATTACCTTGTTCAACTTGCACATGTCTGCAGCACCATTACTACTATGACGGTCTGCATATTCTATTTCCTGGCAGAAGCGTGTGGCAGTAGCGCGTGACACACCAAGCCGCTAGATTCATGCAGGTAGGTTTGCCACCGTGGCTACTACTGGCTGCAGCTGTTCATACGTACCACAGGAGTATTTGTCACACTCTCCCAGTGACGTTGATGTGCTCAGTTGGGTGCATGCACTGCAGTTATTCACTGCAGCACCAGCCTAAATCCAAATCGCAAGAGGCGGGTCGCAGGCGGTGGACTGTGGCCGATGCCAGGCACGTACTTGCACTGCAGCTGTGAGGTACTGGTGTGCTTGACAAACCATGATGTTGCAACCCTGAGTAAAATGAAAGGAAATGCTGAGCTCTATGTAACATGCAGACATTGTACTTCGAGATACATAGTGTGTATGCATACATATGTGTGCACATACTTCAAGTACCATGCTTACTGTATACCTGCAAGAACCAACCCCCCCCCTCCCTCCAGTAGTAGTAGGGGGGTTCCTAAGCTCCCTTCCGGCAAGTGCGGGCAGGATATGCCGCGTTTGGGAACTGCCAATAGCCACACCCCCGCTAGCTGTGCACAGTGGCGCAGTGGACGCTCTGCGTGGGGACGCAGACTCAGCAGCGGCGAATAAGCGCCTGCTGACGTACACAAATCTTCTGCTGTGTGCACGCACCGCCCAGTGGCTGCTGCTGCCCCTGGCAACCGTCTTGCAGGTCCGCGTGCCGCCGGCCCGGCATGGCAGCAGCTGTGTTCAGCAGCGGCTGCATGGCTTCAGGTGCAGCAGCACACGCACACGTGTGTGCAGTGTGCATATGGTCGGCGCGTTCCATCTAACCGGGCCCCCGGGGGGTCACGTCATTGTCCATGGTCGCGACCTCTTGCCTGCTGCTGCCGCTGCCTCGACTAGCTAGTTCAACTAAGACCAGGCAGGCGTTTCTGCAGGCACTGCTGCTGGCATGGCTAAAAGACTGCTGCGGCGGTCCTGCGTTCGTTGCTGGCGCTGCCAAGTGCTCGTTTGCATTCTTCTTCTGTGCAGACATGTGTCAGACAGTCAACGTACCTGTGCTGCTCCTGCCGGGCTGGCCCGCTGGCGCTGCTGCTGGCGCTGCTGGTGTTGGTGCCGTTTGCTGTTGCCCCTGAACCCGCCCCCTTGGCTGTTGCTGCGGTTGCTGCACGCCAGGCGGCCTCGTTGATGTCAGCGCGCGCGTGGCGGATGGCTATGGTAAAAGTCTGGGGCATTGACCACGCAACTGGGGCATTGACCACAATTGATCACCCCAATGGTTCCAGTTTTTTTCCGTTACGTACGTGACAGGGCGGGGAGCTTTTTTAAAATTTGCGGCACGCGACATGTCCGCAGAAGTGATGAGGGTGGCGGCTGGCGTGGCGGCGCGGGCATCCTGCTGCCCGTATGGTCATCATAGCGACTTGCGGGGCGCTCACACACAACTGGTTGCCGCTGTGTGCACTGCAGCAGGCACGAAGAGGGAGAGAGGTTGCCGCCCTTGCATCTGGGAAAAACTGTTCATCATCCGTACATGTTGAAGTGCGAACGTGATTCGTCACAATGGCTTTCCAAGGTGTGGCGAGAGAGTGAGAGTCGGCAGTGAGACCGCGACGCTTTTGTGCCATGGTAACGCTGACAGCATGGCAGCAACGACCAGAGTTGCTGTCTCTGGTTGTCAGCTGAGCTTCCAGCCTCAGCAATGGCGTCGAATCGGGGAAATGAAACCCACGGGGCCGCGCGTTGGGCCGCGTCGTCATACGCGTGATGCCACATGATGTGCAGAGGGGTGGGTAAACACAGGTCAAAGAGGCAGCTCAAAAACGCTGCCGCCGCCGCGCCCGCGTTGCTTCTGGGTCCTAAATTTCTGGACAGGCCGGCGGCGAAGGCTCGAGCTGTTGTGAACAAACATGCAGCAGCCTGCAGCTCTGCACGCTGCAGCCCCTGCAGGCCTGACGCAACACCTTGAAAGCTTGTACCTCGAGGAAGAGCAAGTACTTACTATTCGTAGCACTAGCAACTAGTGTTTAATTAAAATGATCTGCCCTTGCGGTCGTGCAATCTTGAGCCCATGTATTACTGTACCAGTAGTGAGGCGCACCTACTCGCTTGTAAAGGGCAGCCAAGGCAACATCCAGAACTGTAAGGTTTGGCTGCCAGTGCGTGCCCTGCTAACATGAATCATTGCCACAGCATGCCATGCTGCAATGTTCTGTTGTTGGTTTGACTCAACTGCGCCCAAGGCTTAGTAGTGCTCGCCAATGTGTTTGTGTTGTTGCAAATGTGTCCACCTGTTCGAAATGCCATGTTATGACCAACCTCGTGTGGTGGTGCTTCCATTTAGTGCTTCCCCCTACACGTGTGCGACGCAGTCTGCACACGCACAGCCATTGCCTGCTTCAGAAGCGCACCCCTGTCGGCTGAGCAGGTGGCATTCAAACCACTAACATGTACCGTATGCAACAACAACGCGCTGCACCGCCACGCAAAGGACAACAGGTTCCCGCATCCCCATTTTACCGTACTACAAAACACTGCATCACATGTCACGCTGCGCAAGCGACGAGCTGAGCGACGCGCGCAGCAGCGGCGACGCCCCCCCCCCTGCCGCCGCGCTCACGCTGTCCCCGCCCCCCAGCCCCAGCCCCCCGCCGCCAGTGAGAGCGCCAATCGCGCGCAGCAGCTCCGACTGCTTGGCGGCACCACGGCGCGCCGCCTCAAGCTCGGCGTCCCGCGCGGCGGAGGCCGCCCTTTCGGCCTCCAGAGCGCGTGTCAGCGCTGCCAACTCGCGCGTCTTCAGGAGGGCGTCGGCGCGGTCACGCTCTGCGCGCTCTTGCGCCGCTTGCGCCGCGGCACGCGCGGACGCCAGCTCGGCCTGTGCACTCGCTTGCACTGCGGAGGCCTCGTGCGCTCTGCAGCGGCGGGTTGGTAAACAAGAAGGGCGGTGGGGGAGGGGGGGCAATGTGCATGGTGGTGGGTGCTGTTATGCCGGTGTTGCTGGACGATGGCAGTGAAAAGCAGTGTACTACTTCCAGGTAGTAGTTACTGGTACAGGAACTTGCAGTGTACTTGCAGCACAGCAGGCTGGCATGCCAGGGGGTGCAGCGTTGATGGGAGTGGCAAGTGCAGCAGACCGACACCAGCAGAGCGTGCTGTCATAAACCAGCTGGGTAAACACCAGTGTAGACTCTCTCTCGCACCCAGTCAAAGCATCTGGTGGAACTAGTGCATGCAAGCACTAACGTGCGGCACCTCACCACGACCCACGGCCAACGCACACGCTGCGGCACGCACCTCTGCTCTGCCGCGGCAGCGAGCCGCCGCTGCGCAGCCGCCTCGGCCTCCGCCGCATCAGCACGCGCCGCCTCGCTGCTCGCGCGTCTGTGCTCCGCTGCTGCATCGCCCCGTGCCGCCGCGACAACGGTCGCCGCCTCTGTCTGCTCCCGCTCTGCGGACTCCTCGAGTGACCGGTAGGCTTTGGCAAGGGCAACAAGCTTGCCAAAGGCCTCCTCGGCGCGCGTGGAGGCGCCGGCTCGCCCATCTTCCGCCTGAGGCAGCAGGGGTGTGGCAGGTGCAGCAAGGCTGGGCGTGAATGTGCGGCATGCTGCGGGCTGCACGTGGGTGGTCGGCGCGTGCTGCATGGTAGCAGACGGCTACCGTGCGCAGAATGTGGTGTGTTCCGCTCCTTCTCACACTCACTCAGTCTACGTCAACAGTCTGTGTATGTTATGGGTACCATGCGCAACGGCAGGTGCCACGTGATTGCTGTGTTGCTGTGTGGAGCACTTGCGGCAACATGTTTGCTGCCACGAAATGCGGCCACACACGTGTACGCACATAAATATTTCTGCAATATATACCACCAGCAACGCAGCGTTGCAGGTCGCCACCGCGCCTCTGCTGTGAAGGGTCAGTGATGCGCCGTGACTGCAAGTGTCACCGCTGCAGCATGCGAAACGCTTTTGCACCGCCACAGCTCGGCAGCGTCTGCCACAAACCCTCAATGCACCTCAGCAAGCTGCAACCGCAGTGACGCAGTCTCTGCATTGGACTCCTCCAGCGCCTGCGATGTGGTGAGTGCGCTGCACCGCTGCTCCTCCAGTGCCGAGGCCTTCGCCGCAAGCTGCGCCTCGCACTCGCGGCGCGCGCGCTGACATGTGGTCCACGGCAGGCATGTGCGAGCACCACAGTGGTGGGCATGTTTTAGTGGAGCGCAGCCATACGAGGAGCGCAGGCAGACAGGCACAGCCGCACGCACGCGGCAGCTGCAGTGTTTTTATCTGCCAGTGTCAGGGGCTATGCCATATTGCGGCTGGCAAGGCTGAGCAGGGTGGGCACATAGTGGTAGGTGTGACCTACAGCCGCTGAAACGCCCGGCGCTGGGCCGGGTGCATGTGCAACATGTTGGGGACCGGCAGCCCTGAGAGCTGTGTCACTAGCCATGTGTGCATGCACAGTATTTCAATACAAAATGAAGGCAGTGCACCTGGTGCAGCGGTACTACGTCTGGTAATGGGCAGATACTGCAATCTGTGCGTGCATGGGCTGCAGAGGAGGATGCACCTGTGCCGCGGCCACAGCTTCCTGTGCACTTGCCACCTGGCGCTTGGCTGCTGCCGCCTGCATGTGCAGTAGCAAGAAATGAGAGACACCCTCAGCACCCACCACGGCCGCGGCAGCCCTGTGCACACGCCCATGACTGCCATGGCATGCGCCTCACGTGCCGCTGACGCAGACACACAACCCAATTTCACATGTGATGCTGGTGGCACCAGGATGGTTGCCGTGCACATAGCCGGCAGCCAGCGGGGCTGCATCTGTTTTTTGCAATACATGTGACACCCGCCCTGGTCCGAGGTGTCATGAGTGCACGGGCGCAAAAGACACAGATGCGGCACAACCAGGCCGCTCTCACACCAGTGCCAGCAGCGAATCTTACAGGGAAAAAAACAGCTGATCCTGGTGCATAAACGTCTGAAAGGCGCTGATGACATCATACGGTGGGTATCCATGCATGCGTGTTGCCAGAGCCTGCAAAGCAAGCACGGCACATGCCTGAGGTGCGTGATTGGGTACATGGCTTCTAGGCAAGCACAACACAGCAACGCTAAGGCTTGTCACCTGCTGCTGCGCCACCTCCGCTGCCTCCCGCAGCGCCGCACCATCCAGCTCACGCGCCAGTGCATCATGCTCCTGCGAGCGCAAGCCCTGCGGCCGCACGCGGGGGTAGCACAATAGCAGTGTGGTCATCAGGAAGACACACACAGCGACGACCAAGGCCACCATCATAGCAGTGGCAGTCTTCATCTACAAACAGTTACAACCAGCGCAAGATGGTGGGTGCAATGACACATGCCGCAGGTTGTGCGGTGAGCATAGAGCCTGGTCCACCGGGCAGCGTGCATGCATAGCATGTCACTCACACGCCTCGTGCGCGAACCACAGTTAACAGGACAGTCTGGCGCGTTGCCGGCAAATGGCGGTGCTGAATGCAGTAAGTGGCATGTGGAAGTGGTGGTGGGAACTGCTGCAAGAAACATGTGACCCTTTTGTGTAGCAGGTCCGCTAGGTGAAGCGCAGGATTGGTGTCAACGACAATCCCCATGACAACAGGACTGTAGCGGCGCTTCAACAACCAAGTGACAACCTGCTGTTTTCGAACTGCAGCAAGCATAGCTGTTGTCAGATTGCTGCATCTAGGGCTGAGAAAATGAAGGGTGCTACAAGCTGCCGCTGCGTCCTTGATTGAGGCACCGCTAAGAACATGTGCTGATGACTTTTTACCCACCATAATTATATATTTCTTCGAAACATGTGGCAGCCAGGTTCAACATGCACATGCTGGTAATTCCAACACGGTCGACATTCATGCCAAACTAAACTTACAGCCGGTCTCACCCGACCCGCCGGTTTCAGCTGGTGCAAAACCAGTCATTCCGATCGTTGCTGCAATGGCTAACGGAAAAAAGGGCAGAAAAACACCTCCTGGGGACCTCTGACTCTGCGACGACAGCCCTGGGCAACGCAGGACACCCGCTGGCGGCGTGCGTGTCGGTTTGTGGTGAGGTAGTGGGGGCTGTTCTAAATACCAAACGGCCACCCGTCAGTGTAACCGCCAGGGTGGCGCGCGTAACGCTACACGTGTGTAGTGTGTCCAACCATGCAGCAAGGCCCACATCAAACCGAGGCCAGCTACACCCCGGCTTAGACTACTTCCCTCTCGATGGACCGCGTCTTCTCAACGTTGTATGTAACAAATATGGCGCCCAGTATTGTGTACACAGCATGGGCACTTCAAAGCAGCGCCGGCGCATTCCATGGGCGGCGCACCTGCTCGCACTGGTCCAGCGAGCGCCGCAGCTGCTCTGCCTCAGCCGCGGCCGCGCGTGCATCTGTCTCCAGCCTTGCTGATCGGGCCTGCCAGGACTCCTCGCACCGGGTGACCGCCGCCTGCGCATCCGCGCGTGCCTGCGCCATCGCTGCCGCGTGCTGCTCCTGGGCCTGCGGCCAGTGATAGGGGTAATAGTGGGCGGCGCACGCATGTGACCAGCTGCGTGCCTCAGGAGCGCAATGCTCCCAAGAAGTGATCACCAGGGGTGTGTGTGATTATTGTCGCCCAAGGTGAAACAAAGATCAGGCTTTGAACTTTTGGAACGCCTGGCGCATTGATGCAGGTACATGACAGCATAATAGGAGCACATTCGTACACCATCCATCCCATACTTGCATACTTCAGTAGTTCGGTTCGGGCGCACCAACCAACATGCCATCATGGCAGACATGGTGCGGCGCAAATACTACTCAAACCCGGTACGTGCAACATGCTTCGCAGGTCTCCTGTCAATTTTCAGTGGTCACCGCTTCCACCAGTTTCCGTCGGAACACGCAGACCACAGGTGCCCACAACATTGGGTGTACTCCCACACTGAATGGTAATACCACACACCACTACCCAAACCCCTGCACACACAGAACTCACCTGGCCCGTCAATGCACACCGACCACAGAGCCAGCAAGACACACAGCCACGGCCAGACACATAAAAAAAGACTGCCGGCGCACGCCTGCTGCAGCAGCGCCACCCCCAGCTCCTCCACACACATCTAGCCAGACCACAGGACACAGAGCACCGCCTCGGCCCGCCAAGGCAGACCAGCCACGGGTCCACGCCCACACAGCGGCAGCAGACGTCTGCTGCAGCACATGCGCACCTCCGCTGCCGCCCCAACTGCTCCACACACAACTAGCCAGACCACAGTGCTCACACAGCACCGCCACACACACAGAAGACGCCCTTTGCAGCACATGCGCACCTCCGCTGCCGCCTCTCGCGCCAGCGCCAGCTCCTGCGCGCGCCGCTCTGCCAGCTTCGTCGTCGCCGCCGCCGCCGCCTGCAGCCGCGCCGCGTGCCCACGCACCTCGCCCACACACGCCCCGCTGCGCTGAGCAAAAGCAAACAGCGCGTCCGCCGCCAGCAGCGCGTCTGCGCCGCCGCGCGCCTGTGTGGTAAGCAACGGCGTGTGCGGGTTTTGGGCTGCGGTGTGAGGGGGCTGCGGTGTGGGATGGCTGTTAGCAGACGGGTGCAGGGGCGTGCTCGCGTGCGGTTGTCCGTGCTTTGCTCGCGTCGCCCGTGAGTATGTGTGTGAGTCGGGCGTGGTTGTGCGTCTCGGCGTAGCGTGCGCCAGTTTGTTGCTGTGGCGGCCTGGTGCGTGGCGTGGCTACTGCTGCGCATGTGCTGGACAGTTACACTGTGTTCATGCATGCCTTATATGGTCACATGAAGGTGTCCAGTAGGAAGTGCCACCAGGCTAGGCGCATGTCCGGGACTGCTGCACTTCTACAAGCAGAGGTAAGCGGACAACGCACCCTCAATATGCCGATGAGCGCAACCGCTTGGCGAGTCAGGGCCTTGCTGTCCGCCTGCACACACGGGCCGGAGCACACGCAGCAGCAGCAGTGCAACATGGAGTGGGTAGACCGAGTTGTGACAAAAAAACAACAGGAAAAAGGCATTTGCATCACTGCCAGAGCGCACAGGCTCCAATGGAGGGTTTTGAGGGAGCTGCTGCTGTGTGAAGCCGTCATGTGAAATGCTGGCAGGGTTCAGTGGCCCCAGACCAGCGCATGCAGCGTGGCAGCAGTGCACGCTCGCCTCGCCACCGCAGTGCTACAGTAACTGCCCACTGCCGGCTGTGCTTGCACAAACACAAACACACACACACACACACATCACACACACACCACAAACACGCTTGCACGCACGCGCCACGCCAACAAAACACAATAACAACAACCACGCACCTGCCACGCCGCGTGCCCCACCGCCAGGCTGAACTCCGACTGCGCGGCGCACACAGACAGGAACTGCCGCAGCTGCGCCGCGCGCGCCCGCGCAGCGCCGCTGTCGCCACCAACCACACCCCTGCTCATGGCGCCGGCTGCCCCAGTCGCGCCGGCCGGGCACAGCAGGGCCGCGAGCGCGCCCACCAGCAGCAGGGCCTCGACGGGGTGGCGCGCAAAGGAGAGGGGGTCCTCGTCTGATAGGGCCGCGCTGCAGGCCTCTAGGATCGCGCCGAGCCCGCCCTGTGGCAGCGGGCGCGCACGGGCGGGCAGATGCAGTAGGCGACATTGATCGCGGCCGCTGCTGGAAAGCATCTCTGTTGTGGCTTTTAGTGTGTGTGTTGTTTGTGAAGACGGGGTCTGCACAAAGTGGCATGGGTTTGACTGGGCTGAAGCTCCCAGGCAGCGTGCCTTTCAAGTTGTCTGTGGCGGCTTCAACTTAAAGCATCTGCAAGTTGTCTGTGGCGGCTTCAACTTAAAGCATCTGCAGATCTGCCGGCCCGGCTAAATTAGAGGCGCGGCTTGATCAGTGTTGCCGATGGCAACCCACACAATCGGGAAGTGGCAATCGCGCGCAGCACGCGGGCCCAGTGGCCGCTGCTGCTGAGTTTGCACCAAATGGTACCATCAACGTTTTCGGTACAACCTGCATCAGGACTCTGCTGTCAAAGCTGCCAAAGCACCTAAGGGCAGCAGGAAGACAGTGGCGGACTGTGAACCGAGTGCCTGTTATGTGGCTGTGGGCACAGGTGTGGGCCCAGCAAACCGCCCGCGGGTTACAGGGGTGGTTCAATGTTGCCTACAACCAGTGATCCACATGCAAAATGGTGTCGCACGATGAAGCAGGGTCACACTAAGTGCACAGTTGCAAGTGGCGAAGCGCACCATGACCTGAGAATTACGCAGGTGTGATTGCTGTGCCACACTTGCAGTACTGCACACCCGGACCTAGTCTCCACAGGGTACACGCAGCCACAGGGCAATGGCTCAGCAGCAGTCAAGCATGTCAGGTGCATGCTCACATGGCAGGCCGTGTACTTTGCGAAGTACTTTCGCGGTGTGCTTGCGTGAGGCTAAGGCCGCAGTTTGTGCTGGCAGGACAGCAGGCGACAGCAGTCTCATGCAGGCGAAGACGCACCTGTAGCTGGAGGTGCTGCGACAGCGCCGCACGCGCGCGGGCACACGCCTGCGCCACGCAGCAGAGCCAGCTCAGCAGGCACAGCAGCTCCTGCAGCCACAACACAGAGCCGGCAAGCAGTTACAAACAGACATAGCAAAGGCACCACAGGAAGTCACAGCAATGATAACAGGCAGTCAGCGCCTGCTGCATAAAGGCGAGGTCGCAGCTGCCCTCCAGAGTGGCAATAGTGTGCTGCTGCGCCAACATGGTGGTCAACCCTCCTGGGGGCATACTTGGTTTGTTACCAGCCATGTTGGGTGCTTCCATTATCACTGCCAGCGCAGGGTCAAAGTACAATTTCGCTATGCCACAATCTCCGTTGCATCAGTGAAGGAATACTGCACACAGTTGTGGACACAATGACTGCCACGCTATCACAAGTCTCCTGCACATAACCCTACATGACTGCCCAAATGTACAATGCGGTCCCGATAGAAACGTTTGACACAATTAAGCGGAAGCATGCCAGAGGCTGACTGCTTGCGCATGCGCGCAGCTGATGACACGCCATTAAGTTGAGCACAAGTATATGTATACATATACTTCTGAAGTATAGTTCACCTGTAGTTCACGTAAGAACATACTTCGCAAGTATGCACAGTACGTAGTGTGCACCTCTTCATGCTCCATGGTGTAGCACTTGAGTGCGGGGCGCCGCCCAAGGCTGAGCAGCGAGTGCAGCAGCTCGTCCAGCTCCTCGCGCTCCACCTGTGACAGTGCTCAGCAGCAGCAATTGCAGCGACAGTGCTCAGCAGCAGTGGTTGCAGCGACAGTGCTCAGCAGCAGCGGTTGCGGCAGCAGTGCTCAGCGCCGGTGTACCACCAGTCGTCATGGGCAGTAGCAGCAGCAGCACTGCCAGCAGCATGCACCACCACCGGTGAAAAGGCTCAGCAGCACCAACACCCCACCAGCCTAGAATTGGCTGCCCATACCAGTGCCATGACATTTGGGTGTACCTTGTCCCACAACTGTGTGCGTCAGAGCAGCTGTGCAGTGGCGTCTCTATGCAGACAAGGGAGTGAATGGGCTGCACAAGAAGCTCGCATACCACACCAAACAGATTGCTGCGCACTTCACCACCTGCACAAGCACGAGAACACAATGCAGCCGCAGCACAGACAGGTCAGCTGCTCAGCATCAACCAGCCGCACCTTGAGGACACAGCTCGTGCCACCAAACACCCTCTCACTCCTCGCAGCCGCCATCAGTGCCCCTCCGAGCCGAGTCACGCGCTGCATCGCGCCCACCAGCACCCCCTGCGCCTCCCCCTCCTTCCCGCCATACGCCTCCCACCCCCCGCCCCCGCCGCAGCCATTGTGCAGGCCATTCTCCTTGCCCGCCTGCGCTGGCGGCTGCAGTGCCCCCGCGGCACCGGTCACCGCAGCAGGAGCCGCCAGCGTAATCCCCTCCGCCAACACATCGTCGACCGCCGTCACCAGCGCTCCGTGAAGCGCGTCCCCCCCCGGCGGCGCCAGCGCCACATCAAACACCGCCCCGCCCCCTCCCCCACCGCCGCCGCACACAAGTGTCTCCCCCCCGGGGCCGCGCAGCAGCAGCCGCTGCAGCAGCCCGCACGCGGCGCGAGCGGTCGCCACGTGGCGCGCCCCCGCCCCCAGCGCCAGCACCGCGCGCAGGGC
>JAULBY010043254.1:0-10585 GCA_032358315.1 Ophiocytium majus
GGGGGGCAGGGGGGGAAGCGGGGGGGGGAGGGGGGGGAATAGGGCGCAGGACTTGTGTGAGTCCACGCGAGTGTGACGGGAGCGCGTGTAGTGGGTGTGCTTGTTGGTGCTTAGTACATGATATGTGATGTGCGGGGGGGGCGTGCACCATTGGCAGGGCCATATGCGGTGCTTGGCCTTTGAGAGGGGCTGGGCGGGCACGGCACACCATGAGGTGGTCGACACACAATCACTGCAGTGATCTGCATGGTCGAGTGAAGGGCGGACGCGTCAGGGGGAGGGCAAGAAGCATGGTGACTGGTAGTACCCAGCCTGGTACAGCACTGTCGCACTCACGTGCATTCTGAGCCCAGCAACCGTGAACGTTTCGCCCCGGGAGAAGGTGCTGAAGTTGAGCTGCGCCACGTGGCGCACCACCGCCTGCGTGCATCACACCGTGGCGCATTGACAGGGCCGTGACAGCGGCAAATCAGCATTGTGTGTGGTGCTCCCCAGCTTGCTCTTGCATGTCTCAGCTGCCTGCCAGCGTGCGTCATCAACTGTGCAGGAAATCCATCATCAATATCGAAGCCACGGACGTGGGCACACAGCGTCACGCGCATGTGTGGTAGGCGCGCTCTGTGGTCCAAAGTGGCAGATCATTGCCCAAGCAGCACAGCGGTGCCCCAATAAGTGACTCATGGCACGTGGAACACACAGAGACGTGTCAACGGGGGCACAAACCATGGCAAATTGCTGCTGCTGAGCACTGCTGCTGCGGCTGCTGAGCACTGCTGCTTCTGCTGCTGCGGCTGCTCCTGCTGCGGCTGCTGCTGCTGGGCACTGCTGCTGCTGCTGTTGCGCATTAACTCTCACTCAAGAAACCGCTGTTCATCACAAGGCTGTGTGAACAGCAGTGGTGCTCAGCAGCACCGAGCGCACCTTGCCCGCCTGCGACTCGCAGAGGTAGGGGAACATGCGCCGGATGGTGCGCATGGTTTGGCTGTCTACAAGGACGGGCATGGCTGCAGCAGAGGCACCACACGGGGGGGGGGGGGGGGGGGGGAGGATCATTAACTTCACGCAAACTTCAAGTTGAACTATGGTCGTTACGGCAGTTCAACTGTGGCAGTTGGAGCGAGTTAGTTGAAATATGGTAGTTGAAGTATGGCAGCTCAAGTGTCGCCCTGTTGCCGTAGAGTTCAACAGCATAGGTACTGAAGTGCTCGCTGGCCCACGAGTAGCGCTGCAGCAACATGCCGCGCCTACATCGGAGTGTAAAGTGCTGAGCATCGCGATCTTGTCAGCTGGCAACAGGGGACAGCACGCCTGACCATTTTTTTCAAGTTGTGCAAGCCATGCGCGCAGGGCCTCCCGCGCCCCCAGCAGAGACTTCAACAGTACAGAATGACGCTTCATAGGCCATTCACGTAGCCCCACCCGGCTTTCTGCATCCCAAGCAGAATTTGATGCTACGTATGTGTGGTATATACTTCGAAGTACTACTAGTTGGATGAATTGTTTATGTACATGTACCCGTACTTCAGATATCTAGTTGAAGTAAAAATACATGCTGGGTGGGCACTGGCAGGCTTACCAGGGTCACCCGGGGCTTGCAGCCCTCTCACGTCATCAAGCCCCAGTATGGCATCCGCGTGATCGTGCTGCAGCCAAGCGCCAGAGGCACGCGCAGTCAGCAGCGGCAGGTGAGCCAGTGGGAGGCTATGCCAATGGCAGCAATCATGCAGTGCTTGCCAGCAGCAGTGCTGCCCGCATAGCGCTGACATTTTCACTGCAGGCATCTTGTCATGAGTACTGTAAGTGTTTCACGTGCACACATATGCGGACCGCAGCTTCAAGGGCAACTGCGACTCTCCGTGGTCTTACCGCACTGCAACATGTTTTGCTGTTGTCCAAAGTGCCACTGCTACTTTGGCGCAGGCCACAAATGTGTCACCCGGGCTGCACAGGCCATGCTGCGCAGCATCTGCTGAGCAAATGAGTTGTGCTGAGCAACATACTTGTGCTGAGCAAAAACTTGTGCTGAGCAATAGACTCACGCTGAGCACAATGCCATCCAGCGAGGACACGTCATGTCGCGGGTACCAGCGCATCACCGCCTCCCTGAAGGTCTTTCCGGTGTCGATCTGCAAAGTTGAAGTTGTAGTTGAAGTTGCAGCAACAAGGGCACCACTGCAGCATGTCAGCGACCTTGGGGTTAGCAGGTGCTGTGCTGCACAGCGCCACTGAATCTGGCACTATAGTGGCTGCTATACCATGGTATGTGTGCGCGATACTGTGAAGCCGATCACAATACTTCGTCTGTGGGCGAGATGTGTGCTACATGACCCAAAAGGTTTATATACGGTCCGGAGGGGAGCTAAAGTACCTACAGTGGCGCTGGCAAAGTACCACATTCTGTTTGTGAAATGTGACTTGGACTGACCATAATTGGTGCATGTAACCTAGCGCCCGGGGCCACCACTTGGCGGCCAGTGGGGCCAGGCGTGTGTGCGCAGGTGAGTACGCCGTTAAGCAGCAGCAGCACTCCAGTCAATGTTCTGCCACTGAGCCTCTGGTGCGCAGTCTGTGGGCAGAGCCACTGTTCAAGCGACAGCAAAACACCAGCAGTGCCCTGCCAAAGCCACACTGCCCGCTGCAACAACTGCAGCGCTGAGCAGCTGCTGCTACTGACCTGTATGTAGCGGACGACAGGCTCCCGCGCGCCATCGCCGCTGCCGCCGCCACCGCTGCCGCCGCTTCCAGCAGGCGCCACGTAGCGTATGAGCACACTAGGGTTGTTGCGGTAGTTGGGATTGTTCTCTGGGGGCATCCTGGGGGGGGGGGGGCGCAAGCAGCACAGCTGTGGGTTCGGATCACTCGTGCAGAGTGGTGCCCTGGTGTTTGCAGCGTGCCGGTGGTGCGGTTGGCGGCTGCTATGCTCACAGTGCGGTGCTTTAAGCAACTATGCCAAGTTGTACGCGGCTGCAGTGGTTGTGCTCAGGAGAGGCAGCTAGGCGCATCATGTGCATGCGGCGTGTGCGCACCGGTGTGCGGGCACAGGCAGTTTTATAGGAAGTATATATGAATTGATTGAAGGAGTCGGAGTGAGAAGTACTTTAAGTACATGCGCATGGGCCCTGCAGACTGTACACACAACCATGTACCAATATCATGCATGTACTTCTTTTGAAGCGTGTATGTGTAATGCAAAGACCTCGGTGCGCCGAGGTACAGCCTATGTTCTGCAAAGGGTGTACGTCATGTCTACCTAAGAGATTTGGTGGTGTACACCGCATCGTGGCCCCAAAAAACGGTGTGCAACATGCACCAGCGCATGTCCACTGCTCAGTGAGTGGCACTCAGTGACAGCACAGCGGTGTATGCAGAGACATACCCTCTAATGACAGGCAAAATACGAACAAGAAAACGGAGAAGTGCACTGCCCTTCGGCTGCCACGGGTGCCTACACGCACTGCGCCGCAACTGCACTGTCACCTGGAACTGGCGATGGACCAGCATGGCGTGGCACTCACATGACGGAAAGACGGTCCATGTCGCAGTGCGGCCCTTTGTTGTTCTTGAGCAAGCAGTAGGGTATGGGCGCACCTGCGGCGACAGGAGTGGCGCGTGCGACGAGCGTGGATCATGCCTCCGCTGGTGCAAAATGTCTCAGGGGGTACTGGCAGGAACATGTTCTTTACTTGGTGTGACAAGGCAGGGTGCGCCTTTGCGTGTGAAAAAGAGCTAGCACGCTACCAGTGCAACATGGACACTGTATGTACACACATATTGCATGCAGCATGACTAAATGTATGTACGCGCACGTACTTTTAAAAATACTTCGAAGTAGATACTTCTTGCATATATAGATAGAGACGTAACACACATGTGCATGTGCGTGTGAGAGATTTACGATTAGCACAAGGCTTGGCCGCCAGTGCACTATCACCCCCCACGCCCACCGCCACCACCATCAGTAGTAACCACTTGTCTGTCCCCCAGCGACAGGTGTGGCTGTCCGAACTGCTCCTAGCGCTGCTGCACCACTGGAACCTTGCACTCAGCCTGTGCTGCACAGGCTTGACTGCATCAATGCCAGGCAGTGCAGCCCAGGCGTTTTGTATGCACAGCTCACCCAGCTCGCCACAACCACGCTCCACAGCAGCAGCGGCAGCAGCAGCATCCATGGGCAGCAGCAGCACCAGGAGGCACTGACGCACCTGAGCTGGAACCTGAGCCCATGAATATGATGGCAGACTTGGGCACAGCGTCCGCAGCAGCATCAGCAGCTGCGCCCGCTGCAGCTCTCGTCCCACGCCGGTGGCTCCTTTCACTCAGCGCCACGGACGCCACGCCTGCCGCCGCCACTGCTGCTGCTGCCGCTGCTGCTGGCCTGAGCAGAAGCATTTTGGCATGGTACGCCATGACGTGTGCCAGGGGAGGGGCGGGACCCGAAGGAGTGGCGGTCTGTGTGTGCACGGCAATGCAGTGGCTGCTGACACTACTAGTAGTTGGGTGCGTGGTGAACAGGGCGTGTGTGATGGTGTGTGGGTGCTGTCCTCAGAGACCCTTCACGTCAGGACAGTTTCAGTTTTGTTCAGACAAGTCAACAGACACACACACTCACAAGACTGACGTCGACAGCAGCGACACAGCAACAGGTGCTGCCGCTGCCGCTGCTGCTGCCGCTGCTGCTGCTGCCGCTGCTGGGCAGTTGCTGCTGCGGCGGCTGGCTGCCAATGATACCCACGGTGCTAGGCCCCATCGAGGCCTCGAGCTGCACAGGTACCGTGCTGTTCCGAGAGCACGTGCTGCGCGATGCGAGCCAAGGCCTGCCTGATGACGGAGAGCTGGCTCTGGACACGCTGTGGAGGGTGCGACAGGATCCTACCGCTTCCCGCACCAACATGAGGCTGGTGTCCTTGTCGGAGGCTGCTCTAGAGCTCAAGGCATTCAAGGTGGGTGCTGAGTCCAACTGCTGACCGAAAGATCTCAGCAGGATCCATCCGGGCGGCAACATCCAGCAGTGCAGGTCTAGGCTACCACGCCTGCCCTTGCTGTCACTGCAGCAGTCATTCAAAAAACGTCCATCACTTCGCTGTGCACCAGTCAAGCATGACGCGTGTACGCTGCGCACAGCACACAAGCACCCTGCCGCACCTGAATGACAGAACAAGTTCGTGTGCTTGCTTGCTTTCACTGCTGCTGCCAGGTCACTTGATGTTTACTCACCACCACCAGCAGCAACGTATGTATGCATACATGCATGTGCAAACAGCAACATCTGGTGAGCATGACGCCCTGCACAACGACAGCAGTAGCCGACCGCCACGCTGCAAACAGCTGCCAGGCCAGCTATTTCTATGCTGCTCAGCGCAGCAATCATGCAGCTGACTTGCATCCTGCATGAATCAGAGGTGGGAAAATTATTGGCCGGCCCCGCACACTGCCTGCCTAGTGTGGCACAGCATGGCGCACATAAGTTACCTCTTGATGGATAATATACATCTATAATAAGGCAGGGCACGAGACACCTGCCTAATACTTTAACACACACATACAATGATATCAATGGCAGCTGCGCATGGCCGCACCACCATGCACGCATCAGCGGACTGCGAATGCTTGCCGCGGCATGTTGAAGCTGTAGGCATGCTGCTCAGAGCTGCCACACACCAGTGGTAAATGCGAGAAAAAAAATAACGGCAGCGGGAGGGTTGCTTGCCCATTCACCTAGCAGCTCATGCCACACCATGGCCGCTGACACACTCGCCCGTCACTTCATGCACGTCCACATGCGTCTAGTGTTCAGCACTCCATACCTCTGACCAGGCAACCCCACACCAGTGGCTGCAAACACTCGCCCACATGCATTGCCCACCCCGCTGACGCCCCTCACCTGCCCCTCACCACGCCCGTCCCCACACTCCAGGACGCCGGCGGCAGCCTAGTCGTGGACACGACGCTGCGGCGCCACGCCCGCGATCCAGCGGGCCTTGCAGAAGTTTCTCGGCGCACGGGCGTGCACATTGTCATGGGAGCGTCATGCGCGGACGCCTATCCTGACGCGGTGGCGGCCAGCGGCAGCAGCAGCGGCGGCGCCAGCGGCGGTGGTGGCGGCAGCAGCAGTGGTGGCGGCAGCGGCAGAGGTGGCGGCAGCGGCAGTGGTGGCGCCAGCGGCAGTGGTGGCGGCAACGGCGATGGTGGCGGCAGCGGCGGCGGCAGAGCGTTGCATGCCTATGAGGATGCGGCGGCCGCCGATCTGCAGTACCAGCTGCTGCATGGTGTGCCGGCGGCGCCACAGCAGCATGCCGCTCCAGCCGATGGCGCAAAGGTGCTGTGCGGTGTGATAGTGGTGGAGCTGGCAGGAGGGGGCGACACCACCGCGCAGGCACGGCTGCAGCAAGAGGCGGCGCTGCTGGCCGCCACCGCAGCAGCAGCGGCGTCACAAAACATGCAGCCGCCGCCGCCCTTTGCAGTGCCGCCGCTGCCGTTTCAGCTGTCTGAGACGGAGGCAGCACAGCTGAGGGCGGCGTCGCGGGCGCAAGTCGCATGCGCCGCGCTGTGCAACTCGGGCACCGCCGGCGGCGCCCGCCCCCCAATACTGGTTCTGCTGCCGCCGTTTTCCTTTGTGGCGGCGGCGCAAGCGGCGCTGCACGCGCTGAGCAGCGCGGCAAGTAATTACTCCTCGCTGCACACGGTGCTGTGCGGCGCAAGCGCGGCCGCGGGGGCACCGGCGCTGCTGCAGCTGTGTGCGGGGGGGGGTGAAGGGGGTGGCGGCGCCGTGCTGTGCTTTGATGGCTTTGGCCGCTCCGCCTGCGGCTCCGCAATCGAAGCGGGCTTCACGCCGCCGGGCGAAGCCGCGGACGCCGTGTGTGCCGCCGCACTGCTGCTGCGTGGGTCCCCCAACTTCAACTCTGCATATCATCCCCGCCAAGTTGAAGTTGAGAACTCCAGTGCTAAAGCAGTCAGCAGCGGCGCCCGCACCATGCCGGCGCCGGCGCCGGGCGGGACCCTCACAGTTGAAGCTTCAAACTTCAAAGTTGTAGTTCCAGTCCTCCTCTCTCAGGGCGTGTCCCAGCGGCTGCACCTGGCGCGCGGCGGTGGGTGCGGCTATGCGCATGTTCTGCTGAGCACCGCGCCGCGGCTGCGGCGCTGCGGCGTGGGCGCCGGCGCCGTGGAACGCGCGACGCGCGGCACAGCGCTGGAGCTGCTGGCGTGGTTTGTGCCGCCGCCGCCCGTGGAGAGGGCTCGGGCGTTTGTGGCGTGCTCGCAGTGCGGCGGCATGTTTGAGCCCATCGAGGGGCAGTACTTCTCCAAGTTCAGCTTTGTGTACTGTGGCACGCGCTGCCTGCGCGCGCACCGCGACGCGGGGTTCCCCCCTGTAGGGCAGCAAAAAAAGTGATGTTTCACAAATTAATTTTATGGTGAATGAATTCACTCGTGTGCGTAGCAGGTGTGTACGTGGATTGTGGGTCCAAACGGGGGCCGCTGTGGGCATCCTGCAGCGACATGAGCGCGCATCGCCATCGTTACATGCCACATCGTGCTGGTCGTGGTTTTCACGCACCAGTTGACCCATGCCCCATGCCATGCACGATGGGGCATGCACGTGCCCCCCCCCCCGCATCATGTCGGTGGTTTTCTGCGGGTGCGCACTCACCAGCAGAGCACAGTGCGCAAAACAGGCGGCAGATGCTGCCTCCAGCCGCGCTTTACATGCTGGCATGGCTTGTGGGCGCACTGCACTGTGGCCAGCAGTGTCATGGCCAATGTACTTTTATTAAACTCCGCTTAGGGCGCGGAAAGCCCTTTGCACACGGTGCGCATGACCAGAAAAAGGGATCAGACTGGAGTAGCGAAAAATGTACACACGGCTTTCGGTGCCCCGAGTGGCGTTTAACAAGACACACTAGCACAGGCAAGCCCCCGAAAACCAGTGCACACATGATATTGCATGTCGCCAGGGCAGCACAGGCATTGCCACTGCGCAACAAGGGTGGCGCTGGCTGGAAGGTGCAGTAGGTAAACGGCCAGCGGAGCAGGTGCCCCATTGCACGTGTGCGCCGGCCGCCTCTGCTGTGCGTGAACCATTGCAAACGTGGCAGCATACCGGGCGCAGCACAGCAGCCAGCAGAAACCAAAGCCGAGCGCCCGACCTTTGTTTTCAGGCGACGGGGCAACAGCGGCAGGCACTGCAGATGCCACCGCCACCGTAGCTGCGGCCGGCAGTCGAGTTGCGCATGGCGTGTTGACAGGCGCCATGCCACTTGGGGGCCACATTGCTTCCCAAGACGGTGTTCGGCCAAGCGGCCGCGGCGGCCGTGCGAAGCGGCGACGCGCCGGGCAGCCGCCGGCGGGCGCCACGCAGGTGGCTTGCGCCGCCCGCACGGTACACGCGCACGAGAGACCGTGTGACCAACCCGCCCGCTGCTGCTGAGCACACCCCGTCGCGCATGTTCAAGTTCTCCCGCGCCATACAGTCAGCGCTTGACGGCGGCGCCACCCGTGGGCGCTGCACGGCAAGAGTGTGGCCGGGCAGCTGTGGCGTCGGTGTGACGGCGGGTGGGTGGGTTGCGCCGCCCGTGCTGCACATGTGTGGCAACACCTGCTCTCTGTGGCTGAGCACGTACCGTGTCCGCATGCCCAAGTATTCAAAGCCGGCGAGCGAGCGCTTGGCGGCGGCGCCAATTGTGGCGCTAGGCGGCAAGTCGCCGCGGTCGCGGTCGCCGCCGCCCGGCGGCCACCGTCGCGAGCGGCTTAGTCGCATTAGCTACGACCAGCGGGGGCGGTATGTGTCTGTGAGGTAGGGACTCCAGACGGCGGTAAGTGTCCTGCCTGCCCGCTTGTGCAGCGTACAATGTGGGCACGCCAGCTGCGCCGTGACTGGGAGGTGCTGCTGATGGCGGGTGCAGGTGGCAAGGGAGCACCGCAGCAGCAGGCGACCGGCCAGAGAGGTGTGCCACAGTGTGCGAGCCTGCGGCCCAACAGAGATGGCATATATATATGGCATGAGCTTGCTTGCCGCGCACGCGTGCATGCGCACATGTGGTGGTAGCGGTTGTTGGAGTGCAAGGGGGGGGGGGGGGGGCAAGCGCACGTGGGGAGAGTGGCGCATTGGCAAGTGCTGGGTTGTTTCCCATTGCAGTGTGTGTGTGTGCGGTGGAACATGCTGCTGTGAGCGTTCGTCAGCAGGCTGACGCGTGCTAACCCTAAACCTGGACTTAAGTGCATGTGATTCCTCCGCGTACATGTGACAGTGCAAATGCCTGCAGTGGGAACAAAACAAACACCGCTCATAGCCACATTCGCTCTGGCGGCAACACTGAACTTGCTTCAGTTACTCCTTTTGAAATTTACTTCGATCGCTTCCTTCCATTTCTTACTTCACACACATGCATTTTACCCTCTGTCCGCAGCAGAAAGAGTCCAAGCAAACGCTGCTACCAACAAGTGGCAGCCCGCGTGCGTGCCACGGCTGGCTCAGCAGCTTGAAGGCACATGCACTTCGCCAAATGCAGTGTACCGAAGTGCAGGCGAGCTGTGACAGGGGGGGCGGCGACGACAGCGACAGCCAGCGGGTGGCAGCAGCGGCACAGGCACAGACACGCTGGTGCTAGACACAAGCAACAGCATGAGACATGCCACGGCTGGCTCTGCACGCCACACATGCGGTGCGCCACACGCAGGTACCAACTTCATCTTCAACTTCAACTGCGAGGGCCGCATGTGAGCTGTGACAGGGGGGGCGGCAGCGACAGCGGCAGCCAGCGGGTGGCAGCGGCAGAGGCACACACAAGGGAAGGCATGGCCATCACCTGCGCGCGGCAGCCGCAGCAGGCGCGGCGAGGGACGCAGAAGCAGGGAGCAGAGCAGCGCACGTGTAGCTGGTGCAGAGACCCAGGCAGGAAACCGGCACGCAGGGAGCAGCCGCCCATGCGCGCCACAAAAGCCAGTGAATACTGCATTCCTGCATACTGCTGCACTGTTGCTGAGAACACTGCCACTGCTGCTGCGGGGCGCGCGGGTGCTGACAAACGCTGCGGCGGCGCCACACACACTCACACGCGCGCACACAATGGCAAGCGTGCGCACACGCCCCCTCCCCCCCCCCCCTCCCCAGCAGGGGGGGGCGGGAGGGGGGGAACCAACGTGCTGTTGAGCAACGCACAACGTTGCTCAGCAGCTGGCGAAATGGCTGTCACAACGCCCGCGCACACGCAGGCCGCACCCCAAATCTCGCACGCCCCGCTGCTGCTACTTTATAGAGCGCGTGTGCCCACCCATGGCTAGGGTGGCGCTCCGTGGCGGCGGCAGTTGCGCCGCGCACGACGCTTGCCGCTCCCGCTGCGGGTTCCTCCCCCGCTGTGTACAATTGGGGGCTGTGGCTGTGGGGGGGAGGGCGAGGCACCGGCGGCAGCGGCGAGGACCAGCATGCCGGCATGCAAGCGGAGTTCGCTCACAAGAGTGCATGCCAGACCACTGGCCCCGCACACACTGTTCTGCAGGATAGCAAACCAGAGTGTAGTGCGCTGGTACTCTGCCCCCGCTCCCAGACACAAGCCCCCACCCCTCCCAGTTCGCCCGCAAGTAGTGCCTACTT
>JAULBY010043265.1:0-13056 GCA_032358315.1 Ophiocytium majus
AGCGCTGTGGCGTGTTGCGCAAGCTGGTCGGGAGCCTCGTCCGGAGCAGGTGCCGGGTGCTTGGCACACATCTCCGCAAAACAGGCATCGTCTGCATCAGCGACCTGGCCAGGCTCCAAGCGCTGCTCAGCCTTGCGCACGCCTCCCCGTACCCCCAAGTAGTGGAGGACGTCCGCGTCAACACGCTCATCAGAATCGTCCTGAGACACGCGCCGGTGAGGGGCCTGCGCGTGCCGAATGAGAGGGGGGATGAGGCCACCGAACTCGCAAGCAGACGAATGCGGTCGGCGCGAGTGACGCCAGCAGCACCATTTGGGGTGGTGATGAGTGCTGGCATGAGGTGCTGCAGAACCACCGCGCGCCGTAGCCGTGAGTCAGCAGCACCGCTGGAAGCAGACGCGCCCTCCACCGCATCCAGCAGCTGCTGCCATGCATGAGTAAGGAGGCGTGCAGCCAGCTCCGAAAGGGCTGGTACCAGGTGCCTGCGGCCACGGAAGGGCACCAGTTGCCTGGTGGTGTGAAACACCAGGCGTGGCAGCTCGTTGATGTCCACCGCATCCAGCGCCGCAGCTACGTGCGGTGAGTCCACGCTCCACTCAGCCTGAGTACTACTAGTAGCTCTGCGCGGGCGAGCTTGCTCCAACTGGACGACGTGGACTGCCCGCATGCGCTGCTGCCAACCCCGTCGAAGAAGGGCGCGGCAGGATTTGGAGGCTGCTTCGACGACGGCTGCCGCTCTAGTAGTGTGAGCCCGCGCGGCCGCGGGGGGCGGGGGAGGGAGGAGCCGACAACGTGCCACCACTTTTCATCTGCCCCCTTGCAAAATTCACGCTCGCAATGCTGCATGACACGTGGCGCAATTAATGACGGGGTCAGGGCCATCGATGATCCTCGCTCATTGGCTAGCAGCATGGAAATTTGACATGCGCTCGCGCCCTGGAGCCTTCATGAACATACGAAGAAAGGGGCAGAATTGTGCATGATCATGAGTGCCCCCCGGAGGGGGGGAGGGCGGGGGGGGGGCTGTGTGTGATCGAGAACCATCGAGCAGCAACACATCCACACAAGCGACTGCCGCTGCCACCCGCAAGCAGGACCACCACGAGGTAAGGTGAGGCAGGGTGTGTGGATCAAGGGCTTTTGCAGCTGTGGACTATGGCACCTGTTGCTGCCTGCGCACAGCAAAAGCAGCCAACAGCTGCGGGCACCCTGACATGCCGTTGCTGCTCCCACTGTCCGCTTACAGAACAAACACGACGAGACCAGAGACGAGTGCCGTGAGCTAACGCGAGTTGCAGTGGCGGGAGGCAGGCACCATGTCCTCCATCGGCATTGATCTTGGCAACGACAGCTGCGTCATCGGGCTGGCGGGGCGCGGGGGCATCGACATCATCCTAAATGAGAGCAGCAACAGGCGCACACCGTCCATGGTGTCATTCCAGGGCAAGCAGGTGGGAGCGTGCGCGCCGCCAGCGAGTCCTCTGCTGCCTGCAGCCATTTTTCTGCTGCTAATTACCTGGGCAGTCAGCACAAGCATGCGCATCCTCCCCTTGTGCGGGTACGGGTGTGCAAAAGCAGGTGGCCAAGCCTGGATTCTGGAAGTGCTGCCGTTGCCAAAAGGCTGGGATCTTGCAGCACACGGGCCATATAGGCGGGGGCGGTGTCGCTTACCAGCATATGCAAGGGCACCCAGCAATGCCAAACAGGCCGTTGGTCTCATGCCCTCGCCGCCACCACGCTGCTGGCGGCATCGTTGCACAAACATTACCTCACGTGCCTGACGGCCACACGCGAGGGGGTGCCAACGAGCGTGGAGCCTGCCATCCTATGTCTGGCGCCCATCATCTGTGTCCTTGACACCAGCACCTACCCAGCTGCTGCCAGCGCTGTTGCCCCAAGACCCCGTGCCAGCGGCCCACACGCATTCGCATCGCAATGCTGCCGTCGCACACTGGCGCGCGCACGTGCGCGCCACAACCCGTTGCGCCGCCCTGTCCTGCAGCGCCCCTGCCGCCAGCCGCCTGCGCGCCCGCTGCGCGTGCTCAGCGCTTCATGTGCGAGGCGGCACTGTTGCCTCAAGTGCCCCATGCCAGCGGCGCACACACACACTTGCACCCCATTGCTGCCATCGCACACTGGCGCGTGCACAGTGCGCGCCGCAGCCCCCGCGGCCGCAGTAGCCCTAACCTGAAGCGCCCCGCACACATGCTGACGCCCGCCGCCTGCGCGCTCGCTTCGCGTGCTCAGCGTTTCATGGGCGAGGCGGCACTGTCCATATCGCGGAGCAACTTCAAGAACACGGTGCGCGAGATGAAGCGACTGATTGGCCGGAAGTGGGAGGAGACGGAGCTGCAGGCGGACCTGCAGCGCCTGCCCTTCAAGACCGAAAAACACCCGGGGGTGAGTGCGAACCACGTGTGAAAACTCTATCTGGGAGCGATGAGCTCTAGGTCTTTCCACCGGTAGGGGCCGTCACCCTGCGCGAGCCCAGTGCAAGGGTGGACAAAGCAAATACAGCGCCTACGAAGGCAGCAAGTCTCGCACCTACCGAAGCGCGGATTCCATCACAGAGTGTGGTGCGTTCAGGTGTGCGGAACGTGCCTTGCATTATTTGAATTCTGTAACTGTGGGGTGGTGGTGGTTGTGGTGGCGGTGGCAGGCAGCTGCACTGGCTGGTGGGGGATCCGCGGAGTCATGAACATGTTACTGCATAGGGGGTGCTTTGATGTGGAAGGAAACCCCCGGCGATTCTGTTGCAGCTTGCAGTGGTCTGGTGGTGCTGTGCGAGCGAGTAGGATCCCACACAGACTTCAGGCAGTTACACCATGTAACCGAAATCCACACAAGGCTTCCATGTGGTGCTGCGGCCTTGTGTGGTCCTGCTCCTGACGGGGGTATGACATAGATCGCTGCTGACGGAAGTCAGGAATCAAGGCCGCTGCACTCCATACTTCTCCACACTACAGTGCTGGTGCACAGTGTATTCATGTACTAGTGATGCGCCAGAACTTTTTAAAGCATGATGTACTGAAGGATATGTACTGGTGTAGTTAGTACCGCAGTACATTGGCGTTGTGTTCCGATCACAGTTGGTTGCACTTGCTGTGTGGTTTGGACAAAGTCACGAAATATGTACTTCTAAAGTAGGTAGAAGTGCGTAGTCATCATGTACCTGTGAATCATGTACGTGTACATGCTGAAGTGCAAACACTTACAAGTAAACATATGGGCTTTGGTAGGTGCACAGAGAGCTGTGTTTGGGTCTCGATGGTGCCATGACATCTGTTGCATGTGTTACAGCATAAATTAAAGATACATGCATACTTCGAAGTTCTTCACCAAAATATGTGCATGTGGTCCACCTTGGAACATGGTGCAAAGCACTGTGATTCCGTTGGCTGTTCAGGAGAGAGCGGTGGCCTGTGTTATTCAGGCTTGTGTGTCCTCGCTGTATAGTGCGGGCTGGTGTCACAGCCCCTGACCCCGCGCTTTGTCGAGACCCGCACTATATCGGGAATGTAGGCTTGCTATACATTTGTGTACAACCATATGGTACGTGTCAGCTGCATGAACCCTGGAAAACTTGAACCGCACTATTCCAAAGCGCACTACATCGCCAGTGTGCTGTATCTGCAACCGTGCACATGTGCACAGGGCCTCCCGCACCCCGAGCGCAGTTCACCGGAAGTACATGAATGTGTTGTACTTCGAAGTACATATTTCAAACTTGGTACGTATTATACTACGTAGTATGCATGTGTACCGCATGCACTTCAGTATACCAGAAATTGTATTCATGAACTTTTGCATGTATGCAATGTACTACAGTATACCTCTAGAAGTAGATACATATATGTACTTGAGTAAGTACAATATACCCTGCTGAGAACTAACTGCGTGCGGACGCGCTTGCAGATGGGCGGCGGCCGCGTGTCGCACGGCGAGGAGAGCCACGTTCTCATCGTGGATCAAAGTTTAAGGGCAGTACACATGAAACTTTGAAGGGTGTACTTGCATACATGAAGTATACATGTATCGCTCCTAGATTGAGTTTTCATATGTATATAAACTGCTGCTGCGGCTGTCTGGGGGCGCGCGCGCAGACGGGCGGCGTGGGCGTGCGCGTGACGCACGACGAGGAGAGCCGCGTGTTCAGCGCGATCAGCGTTGAAGAGCTGCAGTACACACGAAAGTACTTCAAATCATACTTCTGAAGTATACTATTATATGTTAAGTATATACTTCGAAGTATATATGTAACCTGCTGCGGCTGCCGTGTGGGCGCGCGTGTGCAGACGGGCGGCGTGGGCGTGCGCGTGACATACGACGAGGAGAGCCGCGTGTTCAGTGTGGAGCAGGTGACGGCCATGATGCTCAACAAGGTCATGGATGTGGCGGCGGCCGCCAACAGCGGCATCGCCGTCGCGGAGGCGGTCATCAGCATACCGGGGTGGTACACGGACCGCATGCGGCACGCCATGCTGGTGAGTTCGCGCATGTCTGTGTTATGACCGTTTAGAAGTATCAAATACTTCGAAGTACTACGTAGTAGTAGTGTGCAAACACGTACTGCACAGTATGTATTTTGTGCATGTCGTTCTATTGGCATACCGAGGTGGTACACGGACCGCATGCGGCGCGCCATGCTGGTGAGCGCACGCGTAATGTGTGTAATGCGGAAGTAGTAATGTTGCATACGCATGTGCCAACAACGGCATCGCCGTCGCGGAGGCGGTCATCAGGCATCAGCATACCGGGGTGGTACACGGACCGCATGCGGCATGCCATGCTGGTGAGCGCGCGTACATATATCCTTGTGTGTTTTAACTTTTACTTTGCAGTAATATAATTCGTGCAAACATGTACTTAGTAGTCCGCCGTGCATATTTTTGTGCATGTCTCACTGTCAGCATACCGGGGTGGTACACGGCCATGCTGGTGAGGCTTGCGCATAGCCTGTGCGTCATGTTGTGCAAACATGTACCTTAGAAGTCCGCCGTGTACATTTTGTGCTTGTCGTACTGTTAGCATACCAGGGTGGCACTCAGACCGCGTGCGGCACACCGTGCTGGTGAGCGCGCACGCAATTTGTGTAATAACAATACTGCAAACGTTCTTCTTGGAGTATATATTTCGCAGTATACTTCTGAAGTACTGTATATTTATGAAGTATATGGTACTTGAAGCATATCGTTTTCATGTGTTGCTTATGTATATGGTGTGTGCACGGACGCATGTACATGCTATACACACCTTCCGGTGCCAGCTGTGGTGTGAACACTTCAAGTACCAAACATCAATTGTACTGCCGGTTGTTCGAAGTATATGCCACTGCAGTTTGTACATGTTGTTCTACTACTGTACTAGTGTATGATTACTTTTTGCATGCCTGTACTGTGCTTTGGAGCACATGTACATGCACACATACATACTTCTGAGGTATGTGGTCCAAAAGCGCGGTCTCTCGCCATGTCACTTCTTGCTCGGGTCTCCGCTGCCTATGGTCATGAGCTCTCAGTTTTACTTTGAATGCCGCATGTGTGTCAGCACAGAGAACGTGTATACCTCAAGTATACTTCTTGTCTTCCTTTCATTGTATATCCCTGTATGACGCACCCACTTGACATGCAAGCCAGGTGGTACACAACACGACAAACTACATACCTCGAAGTATGTACACACATACTCTGCTTGAAGTGTACTATGAGTGCCACTGTGCGAGGTACTACTGTATGTGATGCTATCACTCTGTAGGTACTGTAGCAAGTCCGGTGTCGCGCCCAAAAAAATGTGATGTGCTATATTGCGCGCGCTTCGCATGGGAGGTTGGGTTCAAATTCGATTCTGCCATAGCTGTGCTACACGCGCGCTGCTGAATTTTGCCCAAGGTTGTGGTACAGTATATGTACCTGATCTTTGACGCTACATGATGTCGTTGATACGCTCTCCACATGTGGAAAAAGAAGGAACAGGTGTTGCTCCCATGCCATCGCACACACATGGGCACATACTTCAGAAGTGTATGTATGTATACACATAACTTGTAGTACATCCCCGGCAGGACAGCAAAACAGTGCAGAGAGCGCTGCTGTTGACCTGTGCGTTGGGTGAGCAGAGTGGGCTTTCAGTTGCTCACTTCGGCGGCGGTGCCCCTTGGGCACCCCCTCTCCTCTCTCTCTCTGCTGTACACCACGTGCTCCTATAAATTAAGCTTTGTGTGTACATCTTACCAGGGACGTGATATATTACTGATGCATGTGTTTAAGTATGTTTACATGCTCCACATACTCCCAGTTTCTTCGAATGGGCTCTTGCACGCCCCCAAGTGCAAGTAAATAAAACTACTTCAAAGTATTTCGAAGTACCGTATACTATAGATTCTTCATTCTACCACATATTTTTAACAGTGCTTTTAAGTATATACCACCAGACCACCAGAAGTACATGCGGTATAATACACTCATGTGTCAAATGATCTGTTACTCACGTACTCTGAAGAAATACCACTGCTGCACCCTGCACCTGCACCCTGGACAGCGCTTGCGCCCATCATGCTGCCGAGCTGCACCATTATATGTAGGGTTGCCGGAATCGTAATTATTCTCAAAACTATTTCGTAAATTGTAGCGCAATTTCACAGAAAACTTATCAATTGCCATGCACTGGCACACCAGCCTTGAATGCAGCTCTCGCCCCCCCTGCCACCTCACACGCATGTTCTGTGGTGACTCAGGGCGTAGTATGATGTCATGTACGTGTCATACTTCAAAACACACCGTGTTTCTATGCCCCAATGCGATGTACGATGTGTGTATATGGTGCAGTTATAGACATGTTCACGAGTATTTTGAGTACAGTACAGAAACATACTATGGCGTGTACTTGAAGTATTTACCATGTACTACACCAGTGTACATGCATAATAACACTTGAACACGCTGTGACCCACCACTGCGAGTTTTTTTAGTACAGTGCAGAAATATGCTCTGCCGTGTGTACCTGAAGTATCTATCATGTACTACACTAGTGTACATGCACAACAGCACGTGAACACGCTGTGACCCACCACCACCGCGCATATTTCACGCTCACCCCCAGCCACTGCCCCCCCCCCCCCCCCCCCCAGCCCCTCCCCACCCCCCCCCCACAGAGCGCGTGCCAGATTGCGCAGCTCAACTGCCTGCGGCTGATGCACGAGAGCACGGCAACGGCGCTCGCCTACGGCATCTACCGCTCCGCCAAGGGCCAGTTCAGCGACGGCAAGCTGCGCCACGTGCTCTTCCTGGACCTCGGGCACAGCAGCTTCTCGGCGAGCGTTGTGGGCTTCACGCAGGTGCGGCGTCGGTGCTGTTGAAGTTATACTTCTTGAAGTAGTCCGTAGTATTGTGTGCTTGAGGTGTGGTGTGCTTGAAGTAGTGCACATAGAGCGGTGCTTTGTTTGCTTGTCGGCGAGCGTCGTGGGCTTCACGCAGGCGCGGTGTTGATGTTGTTGAAGTTGTGCTTGAGGTAGTGTGTGCCTGCGGCAGTGCACGAAATGTGTGTGTGCACGAAGTAGTCGTGTCAGCTTCTCGGCGAGAGTCATCGGCTTCACGCAGGTGTGGTGTCAATGTTGAAGTTTTACTTGAAAGTAGTGTGTGCTTGAGATGATTGATCAACTGGTGTTCATGAAGTAGCCCTTGTTTGCTTCTCGACGAGTGTGGTGGGCGTCACGCGGGTGCCGCGTGTGGGGACGGCCGTTGTTGAATTAATAGCCTACGGCGTACTGCAGGGACCGGTTGAGGTATGTATATTAGTCACAGTTGAAGTATGTTTATGTATATTAGTCATAGAGACATGAGGGCATGTGAAGTACTTTTATTGAACTCCGCTTAGGGCGCGGAGAGCCCATTGCACATGCTTGCGTGTGACCGGAAAAAGCATGATGAGGTCTCATACTTCTTGCACCGGTGTGCTTGAAGAGCCTACATGTGACTGCAGTCGTGGGCGTGCAGCGCCCCCCGGTACGCTGTCACTGGCATGTGGCAGCGAACTGACCACGGTGTTGCCCCATGTGGACCTGTTCATGGCCGTGCAGTTGAAGTATTTGTACTTGAAGTAGGGGTGTGTGGCTCGCCGCTCCCTCGCGCGCGCTGCATGCTGCCGTGCGCCGGCGGCGGCCAACACGGACCGCGTGTGTGGGCGCTCTGGGGCACAACACGCCCTGCTGCTCGAGTACTGCAGGCAGCTGTATTTTACCCGTAAAAAGACTGTACATAATATGCTGGTCAGTATGGCGCCTCAGTGCATGGGCGGCGTAGCAACCTTCTACGCCCACGGCCGCGATGTGCTATGCATGTGGTGTAAAATCCAAATGCTAGACTTGCGAATTTGCTATATGACGTATCCACTTACTTCTGAAGTAAGCTCCTGCTAGTAGTACGTTAAACACATTCAAAAAAGTACATACCATGCTGGTCAGTATGGCGCCTGAGTGCGCAGGCGGCGCAGCATATTTTGGCCCACGGCCGCGATGCCCAATGCATGTGGTGGATAATGTAACTGCGGGAAGTGCGAAATCGCCGCATGTTGTATGCTGTACTGTACGCGGTGTGTACATTCACACATGCTACTGCCAGTGGTCTCGTACGTGAAACTGGCTGCCCCCTTCGAGCACTTCAGAAGTACGGAATACATGCTATGCGGGCGTCTAATCGACTGTCGTACACGCTGTAAAACACCCATCAGTACACACGCCTGGCTCAATGTGTGCGCAGGCAGTGTACGTATAAATACACACATGTAGTGTAGGTGGTACAGTATATGACTACTGTATACTAAGTAGTTTCACACACTAAACACTGATGCGTATGGCGTTCATGCGCGCAGGCGGCGCTGACGGTCAAGTCGACGTGCTACGACCGCAACTTCGGCGGGCGCGACATGGACTGGGCCATCGCGCAACACCTGGCGGATGACTTCAAGGCCAAGACTAAATTGGTGAGCTGCCAAAAATACCTTTACTAAGCATACGTACTTGAAGTACATACGAAGTACTTGAAGTGTACATTTCTATTTGTTTGCACCCGGCGGACGATTTAAAGGCCAAGACTACATTGGTTAGCTGCCAAAAATGCCTCCACTAAGCATGTACCTGGCACTACTGTAGTACATGCTTCAAGTGTAAACTTCTAGTATGCTTCCTGTAGTATGCTCGGACTGTGCCTTCACTTGGCCTGTACTACTGTAGCACATACTTGAAGTACTCGAAGTGTACATTTCTATGCAGACTTGCTGTAGTATGCATGGACTGGACCGTCGCGCAACACCCGGCGGGTGGCTTTCAATGCCAAGACTAGTAGATGAGCCGCCAAAGTGCTCACACTACGCGTGTGCCTGTACTTCAATCATACGAATTTCATGTGTGTATACATGTATGCGCACGTGCATGTTGGGAGGGCAGTGTGCTGGCTCGTGCTCTTTGCAGACGCGCGCACCAGGTGCGCATGTACTGTCCTGTACTGTAGTAGGTATACTTATTTTTGCATACAATACATCATCCTCTGCTACGTACTCACTTCCCCTTACTTTGAGAGACATCGCGGCTGTATCAAGTTGTTGGCACGATTCACCTGCGCTCCTACTTTGTGTGTGTGTGGGGGGGGGGGGGCGCATTGGTTACGTTCGTTTCGCTGGCCCTATGGCCACAACAAGGTTATTTCAGTCTCCCTTTTTTGGGCGGCCATGGCAGTCACTTTCAGGCATAGCATGGCAGCAACCACTGGTGACCTACCAAACGTACTCTCTGTGTTCCGCCCACGTGTGTGGTGGACCGTTGTGGGGGGCAGGCGCGCCCAGGCTCTGTGTGCCAGCGTGTCTGCCTTGTGGGTACGTCTGTTGTTGGGTTTTCCCTGCCTGAGTTGGTGAGCCCTGCCAACCAGTGCACAACAGTATCTGCGCCGTAGCCTACACAAGGGGTACAGGTACGTGAACGCATCTATGCAGGCAACTGCTGTCTGTGTACAGCTTCCAAGTAAAGAGCGGTGCTCAGCACTGCTCGCTGCCGAGCACTGCTGCTCAGCACTGCTGCTGTTGAGGGTTGCCTCTGGACGCAGATGCTGCTGCGGCAGAGCACTGCTGCCGCTGCTGCAGAGCACTGCTGATGCTGCTGCTGAGCATTGCTGCTGCCCCCGCTTTTCAGCACGGCTGCTGAGCACTGCTGCTGCTGTTACTCCTGAGCACTGCTGCTGCTGCGGCTGCTGAGCACTGCCGCGCCGCTTCTTCTTCTTCTGCTGAGCACCCCAGGACCCGCGCGAGAGCCACAAGTCCATGATCAAGCTTCTGGACGCGGCCGAGAGGGCCAAGAAGACGCTCAGCCCTGTGGGCGTGGACCACACGCTCGTCAACATTGTGAGTGCGCACATGATTTCCATACTACACAACAAGAGTAGTAGTGGACCACACACTCGTGAAACATTGTGAGTGCACACATGCGTTCCACACTACTGCTGTGGTAGTGACAGGTGCATTTATGTTTCATCAAGTACTGCTAGTAAGATCTGATGCACCAATTTTAAGTCACAGCCCCGTCGGCGTGGGCCACACACGCGTCAACATTGTGAGTGCGCGCATGCGTTCATGCTGCAACTGCAGTAGTACAGTTGCATTTGTAGTTCAAGAAGTACTACTCCCCAGTATTTGATACTTGTGAAGTATACCAGTGATACTACCTTCATTTACAGCCCTGTGGGCGTGGACCACACACTCATCAACGTTGTAAGTGCGCACATGCGGTCCATACTATGACTGTGGTATTGACAGGGTGGTGCAGTTGTAGTTACAGCCCTGTGGGCGTGGACCACACACTTGTTAACATTGTGAGTGCGCACATGTGTTCCATACTACCACTGTAGTGAACAGTTGCAGATCTGATTACATCCCCAAGGGCGTGCACCACGCCCTCGTCAACACTGTGAGTGCGTGCATGCGCTCCACGCTACTGTAGTAGTTGTATTTATTCGCACTTGTGGGCGTGCGAGAGCCTATGCCATGCATGCCAGCGCACATGAAGCCATGTCACATGCCCAGCAGCGTATGCCTATGTGTACACGAACAGACGACACCGTGCAAACAGCAGCAAGAAGTGCTGCTAGCAGAAGACATATCCCTGAGCCACCGGCATGACGGGGCTGAACCCGCCAGGGCAGGTCGTCCGCAACGGCGCCAGGCAGGGCTGTGCGCTCACCCCCCCACGCACCAGCACCTGCCCCCCAAATCGCTGGCGTTGTCATGTAGTATTACACCAGTACGAGCGTGCCTTTATGTGTGGAAGCAGGTGAGGCGCGCGCTGACAATGCGTGTGCAGGTGAGGCGCGCGCTGACAATGCGTGTGGGTGCATGTTGTCCCGTAACCGCTTTTGTAACTGTCACCGCAGGAGGCTTTTTGGCGATACTACAACTACTGCATACTTTCTGAAGTGTTTCGTAAGTACTAGTATATATTTTCCAGTAGATGTGTACACATTGTAATTTAGACTTTGGAATCACAACAGTGTGGCAGGCACACGTGCCTTCTTGAAACCATTAAATTTTGCTATTGTGACTAAAAATGAGTGTGATCGCTTGTGTAACCGCTTTGTAACTGTCGCCGCAGGAGTGCCTGGTGGAGGAGCGGGACTACAACGGCAGGCTCAACCTGGATGACTTTGAAAAGCTCATTGCGCCCCTCATCAAGCGGCTGGACGAGCCGGTGCAGCGCGCTCTCAAGGAGTCTGGCGTGGCTATCGACCAGCTCGACGCGATTGAGATCGTCGGCGGCGCCACTCGGTGTGTAGTACTGCAATACATACTTCAAGTATACTGAAGTATATATGGTAGTACTCATGAATACTTCAACAGTTGTTACTTCTACTTCTACTACATGTAGGCAGAGGCTGCATGAGCCGGTGGAGCGCGCGCTGAAAGAGTCTGCCGCGGCTATCGACCAGCTCCACGCGATTGAGATTGTCGGCGGCGCCACTCGGTGCGTGCGCCATATACCCATACATACAGCGCACGCGTGATATAGTGCGCTTTGGTATAGTGCGGTTCGCGCTATGTTGCGGGGTCCATGCAGCCGGCACGTACTACGTGATTGTATACAAATGTATAGTGAGCCCACCATCGTATAGTGAGCCCACCATCGATATAGTGCGGGTCTCGATACCGTGCGGAGTCAGGGGCTGTGACACCACCCCACACTATATAGCGAGTGCACTATAATTCAGAATTATCATGCAGTTACCATACATGATGCACATTCATGAATTATTCGGTAACTATGATTTAATAATACCTTGGTTGGGTGCACCGCAACTTGGAGAGTCAGGCGCCACCTCAGACCGGCTTGATGTAAATTCTAGGTCGTTGCTGTGTGTGAATGCATCACCGCATTAACGCGCCAGCCACCGCAGTGGTGACCGGTGCATCAGCCACGCTCCAGTAGGCATTTCTTTGAGGTGGAGCCCTTGACTTCGGTGGTTGGGGGTCAGCACTGACCACTTGACACCATGTGAGCTGGTGCCGGCGGCGTGTGCTCGCTGCCTCACACACACCCGTCACCCCTTTGCTGAAGCGCGACGCCGTTGCACCAAGCACACACAACAGCGGTCATGCTCTTCACCTGTTCCAGTAGCTCCCAGTATAAATGCGGTATAATTTTTTTCCGGCAGGTTTGGATCTTTTTATTGTGGATACTCTACATCGCCGTTGGTTTCAAAATGAACCGGTTTATTATCAAAGTATGGTATTTCACTTGCTGTGACCGCCTTTGATGCGAGCAGCACATGGTGCTGCTGCAGTGTCAACAATACTCCACGTCAGCCTGTTGCATCGTCCGCCCCCTAAACATCTCTTACTACATGCGGGGCGTGCAGCATTGTGTGTGTGTGGGGTGAGATGCTGCATTCACCCACACCCTTCCCCACTGCCCATGCGCCGTGCCCCCACCCCTTCCACTGGCAGCTTCCTGACATGCGCTGCTTCTAGCGCACCTGGCATGTGGATGAGGGCGAAATGACAGTCGCCCCCCCCCGCCCCCCC
>JAULBY010043276.1:0-13054 GCA_032358315.1 Ophiocytium majus
CACATTTAATTTCTCTAATACACTCACCTTTAAACACACCTACCTCTAAGTAATCTTTAAACCCGTATTTTTTTATAAATTCATTTATAATGTCGTAACGATACATAATTATTTATTTTAGTTTATTCCTGTTGACCCAAATCCATTATCAGATCTGTCTTTATCTTTTATTTTATTAACTTTAATTAAGTTTAACCATTTCCCGCATACCACAGGACATACAACCGCCTGAGCAATTTTTTGACCTTCTTTAATTTCAACAGAAACATTTGTTGTATTAAATAATATAACTTTAATTTCTCCTGTGTATCCTTGATCTACAGTACCAGGTGAGTTTAATACCATTAAACCTTGTTTGATTGCTAATCCACTTTTTGATCTAACTTGGATCTCATAATTTTCGGGAACGTCAAAATGAACACCTGTTGGGACTAAAGATCTACCAAATGGTTCAATAGTTAATGTTTCGGTCGAATATAAATCCATACCTGAATCTGTTGGATATGCAAAATTAGGGTCGTATCCTTTTGATGTAAATTCTAATTTCATTGTTGGTTGGTAATCTTCCATTTCTTTTTCAAGTTCAAAAAGATCTAGACCATGTTTTTCTATAATTTCATCATAATCCATTTCATTCATGTCCTCTCCGAACATTGAATCCAATTCTTCTAATTGTTTGGTCAATTTTGTAATGTCATCCATTATTTTAATTGTTTTAATTTAATTATTGTATCAATCAATACGTCCACATCTCGTTCACAATACTCACCAATCTCTTTTAACATACCTTTGTTCCAATAACAGTCGTGAACTTTATCTCCTGTTACATCTCCACCTTTTGGTGTTGGTATATCCAAACAAGAACACATTAAATCTAATGACCCGATTGCGGTATACGCTCCGTATTGCCAAACATCTTTTGTATCAATTGCCTTAACTTCCCAAGGTTTTGTATCGTAAGAAGGTAAAATCGAAGATGGTTTTAACCCATTAATGATCATTCGTTTTGCAATCATTGGAATGTCAAAATTCTTTAAGTTATGCCCACATAAATGGAAATCTAATTTACCGCAACGATTTAGTAAGTTTTGAAGATCCTTTAACAATTCACCTTCATTATCACTTGAAAATGTTTGTTTTTTAACTTCATTGTTGTCCATAACGAAGGCGACACTAACACAAACTATTTTTGCAAATTCAGGTACTAATGCCGTTCTTCTTGCAAATATTTCATCCAAGGAAGATTCTGAATCCTCAGGAAATCTTTTTTGAAACCAATCAATGTATTTTACAAATTGTTCGGCAATTCTTGGATATTCTTTTACACAAGTTTGGTAATCTTTTGTTAATCCTACTGTTTCAATGTCGAGGAATAAAATTTTTGTTATTGGTATATTAATCATTTGTTTCTAAATTTTTTATTATTTCTGGATTTTGTTTTAAAGTTTGTATTGTAATTAAATCTTTAATTTTTGTTGTTGACCAATTATGTGATCTTGTTGTGTAAACAATTTCCATTGGGATATGGTCACCTGTGAATCTTTTACCGATATAATCGTCGCCTAAAATTCTCACATCAGGTTTATAAAATTCAATTAATTTTAATAGTTCATCCTCAGTCTGATACGTAACAACCTCATCAATATATTTTATTGACATTAATGTTTTGTATCTTTCGTATAATGGGATGACAGGTTTATATTTAGTAAAACGTGTCTCAGATGGATCCCTTTGAAGAAAGACCATAAAATAATTGCAGTGTTCTTTTGCCGTCTCAAATGTGTAGATATAACCCGGATGTAACAAATCAAAGTTACCTGCGGTAAAACCTATAATTCCTTTTTTGTTATCCATATTATTTAATTAAAGATTTGTAAAATTCTGATCTTGTTTTAGTGACTTGATTAAGATCATATTTGTCTTTCACAGTTTCATATAGTCTTTCACCAAGATCTACAATCATACTTGGATTGTCAACCAACTTTTTAATATTTTTTGCCCAATCACTATGGTTTCTCGCATTGTCTACTAATAAAGCGTTCCCATCAGTAAATTCACCATTTTTAAGTGCGTGTTTCAAATCAATAGTATATGGACCAACGTTTGACGCAATTAATGCTTTTTTGTAAAATCCTGCCTCAATAACTTTCAATTGAGATTTCATTCTATTAAAGATGTGATTTTGAATTGGTGCTAATGAAATATCAAATTTAGAATAATTTTTAGCGTAAGATGTTACAGGTTTTGTCCATACTCTGACGTAATTTTCATTTTCCGCACCAAGATATTCTGTATCCTCAAATTTATTTAAAAATTCTTTGTACTTTGGTGTAATAATTTTATAATCGTTAGTGAATATTTTCTCATACTTTAACCAAACTGTTTCTTCAGGTTTAATTGGTCTTTGAGTTTTTTCCCCCGTTTGTTGATTTATTTCTGTAACATGACCACGAGTATCAAATCCACAAACATAAAATTGTAACTTATCTTGTAATGAAGATAATTTAGAAACGGTACCATCCATTAATTTCAAATCATGTAAATGAGATGATCCTCCTAACCAACCAACTCTGATTTTTTCAGATGGTAATGTTGGTTCATTAAACTGTGGATCTTTAGGGTTAATCGCATTTGCAAATACCTCAACATTCTTATTAAACTTTTTAATTTCATCAGCGAATAATTTTGTTGTTGTTGTAACATATGAAGCCACCTTTAAGTTCTCAACAATTTTTTGATGTACTTTATTTTGAATTATTAATTGATGAATTGGATGTTCTTTTGTTGGTAACCAATAGTCATCAATATCAACAATAACAATAATTCCATTTAATTTTAACCACTCAATAATTTTAGGAGTCTCCTCATATGTTTGACCAATATTTCTATGTACGTGTACAATTTGATATTTTTTCCAATAGTTTGGGTCATTAAGTTTTGGTTCGTAGTCAATATCTACGTGAAAGTCATCAGGATACATATTTTGTAACATAACGTGAGGATCTACAGACCTGAACTTCCCTACACCACTTTTATCTGACGGTAATACTAATACATTAATTTTTTCCATAATAAAATATAAATTTATTAGAAATATAATTAAAGAATAACTTAATATCAACCCCAAAAACAAAAAACCCCAAACTCATAGAGAATGGGGGTTAAAATAATTATTTTTTATGTTACTTGGATACTTTCTTCACTCTAACAATTTTACCTTCAAAAATGTTATCACCAACCCTAAATCTAAATAATTCGTTACTTTTTGATTCAGATTCCGTTAATAAACCGTTTTCTTTTAATACTTCCTCCATAGTTTCTCTAATAAGATTTTTTAAACCACTATTAGACATATTTTCATTAACTTGTTGTTTACGTGGTTGTTCAATAAGATCTCCCTTCGCATTAGTGTTCATTAATCTTGAAGCCTTTTCGACTAAATCATCTGATAATACTGATCCACTTGAAACCCCCATATTTGGTTGTTGTATTGGGTGTTCCATCATAAGTCTTTTAATCTCATCAGGTAATTTAGAATTTACAATTCTATCTGTTGTTGGCATTTCAGTATTCATTTTTTTTGTTGGTAACTCAGATTCAGATAATAAATCTTGAGGTAAATTATACGAACCTTTAACCGGTGAAAAATCCTCAACCATTGGTGAAGTTAATGTTGTTCCTTGTGTTTGATTTCTACCCATTTCATTATGTTTTTCCATAATTTTTTTAGAAATCATTAATTTTTGTATTAAATCTTGTTCCGCTCCCATTTTATTTTAAATTATTAATAATCAAATCTTGTGACTGTTTGATCAAACTTCCAATCTGACTTCTGAAATTATTCTTATCTTCATCAGTTAATTTTCTATTTAATCTTTTTTCCAACTCTTGATAAATTTGTCTATATGAATCAGCAGCCTTTGTTAAGTCAACATTCACTAAATAATCTTCACCTTCTTTTTGGATGATATTATTTATCATTGAATTAACCACATCGGTTACAATATCATTAATTGAACTTTCAATTGTCGGTTCCTCGTTCTGATCAAAAACAGCGTTAATAATAACTCTGTTCATACTTTTATCCCCCCTTGGGTTGTAACCAGGTCTTGGAGAATTGAAGTTTTCACCCGATGGTTTGTAAGTTACTATCTTATCTAGTCTGAACATCCTCCATCCCGGTAAAGGTTTTTCACCTTTATATGCGGTGTGAGACGCTCCTTCTAAATCCCAAGCCCTTAATACAGGGTTGTCAGATTTACTATACCCAAAACATACAGGTTCAATTAAACGCAAACCTTTTCCTCCTGGTTCATCGCCGTCGTAGTACACCACAATTTTTTGTTTCTTTTTAATTGTGTCTGTTACTGAACTAACCGCAACTACCTCAACAATAATATCTTTTAATGTATTGTAAAGTTTCATTATGCTGAAGGTGTTGTATAAGGTTTGTTTGGTTGATATTCGTTTATTTTAATTTCTGTTTTTCTTTCAAGAGCATCAACGGATGACCCCCCATTGATAGTATCTAAAAATACACCAGTACCTTTACCCATTTCATCACCGTCAGCAATTGCGTCAGGATTAGTTGATGAGTATTTATTCGTATCCTTATAATCATTTTTAGGGAACAATTTCGCTCTTTGTTGTGCCGCAATTTGAGACAACTCATTATCTGGTTGACTAAAATTTAGTGGTTCTGTAACTGCCATATTAAATTATTTTTTTCATTATATCGTTTATCCTTTTTAGGGTTTCGGTGATTTTAATATCATCATTAACATCTTTATGTGACTTAACATCTCTATTCATATTTGATAACCATCCCATATCATCCACAAGATCATCATTAACATCATCCGGCATAACATCATTTGTTATTTCAGGTGTTGTTGTTCCTCTTCTTAGACCATCAATAGTTTGAGTTACCCAACTTCTCATATAATCACCACCATTTAAAATGTATGGTGCGGATTCCTTTTCACCGTCGAAATAATTAAACCAATTTTCGATTCGTTCCAATTGTTGGAAAGTCGCTTGTTTTCTGTCCCTTAAGAATTCATTTCTTTTATGACCCTCAACTGAAGCATCTGAATTAGGTACTTGATCAAAACATTTTTGTAAGTATTCTACCAATTCTTTTGGTAGTGGTATCATCTTACCGTATAACTCTTTATTCACTTTCTTTAAAATGTTTAATTAATTTATTTAATGAAATACCTTCCTTTTCAGCAATTTTTTTTATCGACTCAATATTTCTCATTAATATTTTACTAATAGGTGATTTTTCTTCATCATCATCTTCCTTAGTTTTCTTAACAACATCAGCGGATTTAGATTTTTTACCTAATATTATTTCATCAATCATTTTAACCATTTTTTGATTCTCCAATTCTGACAATCTTCTTTTAGTAAAACAATTTTTACATTCACCTCTTTTCTTTTCTTGTTTTAATTGTTTGTCCAATTGTGGATCAAAACCTAAAACTTCCAATCTTTCGTGTCTTTCAAATGGATCTTCAATACCCATATCTTTTAATATTTCACTTGCCTTTTCATATGTTGAACTATTTTCAGTTTCTTCATACCCAAAAGCATCTGAATAATCAATTTCATTTACAGCATCTTTACCGTAATTAATTTCATAATCATCATCGTCAGGACACATATTAGTTTTTTTACCACTAGGACTTATATGTTCAGGACATATTGAATTTTCTTCTGAAACCACATTACCATCCTTTTCTTCAGATTCACCATAATAAACTCGGTATCCTCTTACCACAGGATTATTTGTTTGTCTTGTTGCTATAACTGTTTGGTCCATCGTTTTTCTTGGATGCATTCCTTGATCTAACATTGGAGTACTTTTACTTGACATTGATCCATCGGCATTAACAAGTTCAGCAATTTCACCATCGTTTTTTTCATCCTCGTGTTTCTTAGGGATTTTACTATTTAATTTAATCCCTAATTTTTTACTTAACTCAACAATAAATGGAGTTGCTATCGTACTACCCGGTAAAACTTGAATAACAATTAATGGGATTAATTTTAAAATATCTTGTGATTGATCTTTAATGAATTTAACCTCCTCATCATCTAACTTAAATTTTTTATCCTTCTTGTACTCTTTCGCTGCGGACATTAATATTTTTACCAACAATCTAGTTTCTTTAACCTCACTAGTTGCAGCATTTTTATATTTTTTAAGTTCCTCACTAATTTTACTCATCATAAGTATTTTTTACAATAAATACTTCGTTTGTGGTATTTATTAAAAAAAAGATGGCACAACAGAACATTAATCAATATGTATACCCAAAACTAAAAATAAGTTTTGCGTTGGATACTTCAGATATGTCATTATCGTCTGATGAGGTGGATTACAACCAAGAGGTTGTTTTTTCCCCATATCTTATTGCCCAAACTCACGGTAATAGATTACCGGTATATTATGACCTTAATAGTTCTCTTACAACACAAAATTTAACATTAACTTACGGACAATATGATTACAGAAATTTAGTTGTTTCTGAAAATTATTATAATCCAAATAATTTAGATTTAAATTGTTTTAGTGCTCAAAGTGCTTGTGATATAGGTTTAGTCGGAATGGATAATGGGCTTGTAACATCTTTAACGGATCAAACGATAACGTACACAAATGGATTGTTTGATGATACGGGTAAATTCCAACGTACATATTTTGATAGAAGAATGAAAATGTTCCAAGTTACAGGATACACATCACAATATCATAGATTTTCAGGAATCCCAAAAAATACTTTATATGAGATTGAAAGTACTGTTGAACCAAATGTTGGTAAATACCATAAATTATATGGAGGGTTTTATCAAGGTTTTTATAAGTTATTTGGTTATGATTACGAAATACTTCCTGAACGAACAAATAAAGGTTGGTCAGTTGAAATGTTACTCAAACCAAGAATCGTAAATGATAGGATACCCGGACCAACGGATACAACATTAAACGAAATTTATCCTGATAATAAAAATACATTTTTTTATTTAGGTACAAGAGCGGAGAATAAATTTTATCATCACGCGGATGGTCACCCAAAATGTTTTACGGGATACACAAGAGTTACATCTGGATTAACCGATTGTTTAGTTACTTGTGCTTGTTGTAATACAGGTGTTACAAATAGTAGATGTATATATGTTTACCCCCCAAGATCAGTTAATGGTGTTCACGATCCTCACGTTAATTACGGATGTAATAAATGTAATGGGAATGTTGAAAAGAAAATTAGTTGTGGTTGTGATTGTAATTTAGAACCTTGTGAAACTTGTGGTTGGGAATGTAAAACACATCCTTGTGATGTTATTATTGGTGTAACTCCAACTCCACTTCCAATTGTACCTTTATTATGTAAACCTTGTCAACCAACACCTACACCAACACCCACACCAACGGCATCTCCAATATATTGTGATGTTCCACCGGTATGTACACCTAGTTGTCCTACGTGTCAAACTTGTGATGATTGTGTTGATTGCTCAAGTTGTAGTATTACAGGTTTTACTTCGATTGAAGATACTTGTGAGAGAGATCCCCTATGGGATTCTATGTCTAATGCATTATCTGTTAAATTTTCGGGAGACCCAAAAAACCCAAAAATTTGTGTTAAAGTATTGAGATTTACCGGTGATTGTGTTACAACAGGAAGTTGTGCGACAACGGGGATTACACAAATGACAGGATACACAATAGACACATATTGTTCACCAAATGGTATATATGATTATTGTTTAACCCGTTGTGATCAATTTTTTGACATTGAGAAATGGGCATTGGTAGATATTGTTTGGAGAAGATATACTTGGTTAGATACTTGTGATTTACAATGGAGAGGTGGTTTGGGAGATATAACCGAAACAAAATATTTAGATTCGTTAGCAAATGATACAACTAAATTAATTGGTCCACCATACACACACGAAACTTGTAGCGTTGATCCAAAACAAATAGAATTAGTTAATCTTAACCAAAAATGGTTAAATGATTTAGAATATAGAATGGGTAGATTGAAAATCTACGTAAATGGAAAACCTTTCTTCACAATTGAAAATTTTGAGGAAATTATCCCAAGAGCATTAAATACGGACAAAGAAAGACAACTTGGGGTACCATTTAATATTTCTTGGGGTGGGGGTACACAAGGTTTACACGAGAATTTAATTTTCTCATCTTGTACATTACCATATACCGATTATATTCAAGACCCTGAATTATTCCCTGAGAATGTTCTTAGTGGAACCACATTTGCGGGAATGAAAACAAATATTTTATTAGAACAAAATTTTGGTGGGACTTTTGAAGGTGGTGTATCCCAATTTAGGATGTATGTTGACCCTTTAACCGCACCTGAAGTTAAACATAACTTTAAAATATTAAAAGACAGGTTCAGTATGTTCGACCCTGATTGTCCTGATTGTAATCCTGTTGTTTGTGATATAAATGATTTTGAATATAATGTAATTGAGCCAACTCCAAGTGTCACACCAACTATAACTCCAACTGAAACAATTACACCAACTCCAACGGTAACCCCAACACCAACACCTATATATGGGGATAATTTGTGTGAAGCACCTTGTGAAATAGGATTTGACACATATAGTTCAAATACTATTGGTCAATTAGTTGTAGGTAGTTTAACCGGAGGGTGTGGTTCAATAACATCATATGTGATTTATTGGTATGATTCGTTAGGAAATATTGCGTTAGTTTCAGGTTTTGGACCATTAATTCCAGGATTTACGGTTTATACTGTAACGCACCCATTAACATCAAGTAGTTCAACCCCATTACCGGCAGGTCAATACACACCTGTATTACAAGCAATAGTAATTGCCGGAGTAACATATACTTCAACAGGTGAGGGTGGTACAACACAAGCAAATTTAAATTGTTTAAATAATGTTGACATAACAATACTTTCATATAGTTGTAATAATTGTGATGAGGTAGGTCATTGGAAATGTAAAAAATCATATACAACATCACCAGGGTCGATAGTGGCACCAACATCATTATCAACTACCTTTGAGTTAGATCCGAATCAACCTTATTTCGCATTTGCATTGAATGCCGATATTGTACCCGATACCTTAAAAATAACATTTGTTAATCAAGATGGAACCAACTATAATGACCCAATTGTGGTCGAATATTTAACTATAGGTCAATCCGTTCCAGGTGATACGGACTTTAGGGTATCCACGTTACCTAAACGTATTGTAATGGGTTTCTCAGATTCGTATTACGCCAAACCAATTAATTTAAGTAATTTTACAATTAATAGTGGTGATTATTTAATAATTGAGGTTATACCGAATACCGCAATAACCCAAACAAGTTGGGTTTTATATTTTACTTGTTTAGATAATTTTAATTGTGATTCTTGTTTAGAAACTAACCAAATATTTAAAATATCCGCATCAACAATCACCTCATCAATTGTAGCACCTTGTAATAAATTACAAGTACAATTACAAACAATTGGTTGTCCTTCATATGAAAATGAAGATATTTTTAAATATATGCACTCAGCATCAAACCAATACTTGAACACATATATTTATGGTTTTAATTTTTATGCCACACAAAGTAGGTATATAAACATTGATGGTGGTCCATCATCCGCAAATCAACTTTCATATGTCGGTAATTGTCAAGGTACTGGTGGTGGATATAACATAACTTGTCAAATAACACAAGGAAACACAATTAATTTTGTTAAAGTTGGTCAAGTCATAACAATTACTTGTTCCTCACAATCTGATAGAGACGCATACTATAATAGTTATACAAATTTATATTCTCAATTAACGGGTTGGAATCCGGGACCTCCTTCCCCAACAACCTTAGAATATTACCAATACTTACAATTATCACATATTATTCCATTAGCACCCGGTAGTAGTTGTGGTGATAATCAATACACGAGTTATTACTATAAAGTACACCCAAGTTCTGTTGTAACAATTGGTGGTGGTTCAGGAGCATATACAATAACTATTAATTTGGCAACAATTACAAACCAATACCCATTCGATTCTTGTAATTATTGTTATGCAATTGTGGATGCTAACGTAACCAACATTAATAACGACGCATTATCACCTAACACCACTAACATTACCACTAATGGGTTAAGATATGATATACCATTTAGTGCTAAATATTATATAGCATATAGTACCCCAACATCACCAAGTGCGTATTTAAGTAGTTCAGAATTGGCAATACCATATTATTCAACATTAACATTACCTTATTCGGGAAATCCATTAACAGTTATACCGAGTTTGTCCGCAACAACCTGTGAATTTAATTGGATGAATTATGTTAATTTAATTAACCCATCAAATGGTAATGAAACACAATATTTCCAAAAAGAATTTTCAAATTATTGGGCCGTCGCAACAGATCCTAGCAATTTATTATATTTTGAAATACGTTACGGTGGACCAACAGGTCCTTTACTTTATGAAGTTAACTCAACGTACCCTAGTGGTCATATTGTTGATCCGAATTATTTCATATAAAATAATTTACGATTGTATTTATAGGTAAACAAAGATGAGTCAAACTATATTAATAGAAAGTATTAATTATAACGGAGAAATTGCAACCGTATTATTTAAACCTGATAACGCAAATGTTGTTATTAATTTAGGTAATGTTGTTTTACCATATTTGTTTGACCCATCATTATTAAACCCACCAAGAGACATTTATGGTACTTACACTATTTTAGTGTTAGGTACGGATGGAAATTGTAAAACGGATTGCCCAAATATTTTACAGGTACCAAGACCAACTCCAACACCAACACCAACTATAACACCAACAAGAACTCAAACACCAACTCCAACACCAACTAACACACCAACACCAAGTTACGATCCTTGTAAAGTACCAACCCCAACACCAACTAAAACATCAACACCAACAATTACCCCAACTAATACACCAACACCAAGCGCAACTTGTACTAATCCTTGTGGTTGTCCTGAACCAAGTAAAACACCAAGACCAACAAGAAGTCCAAGACCAACACCAAGTGCAACAAGTGGTTATTGTTATCCAACACCCACACCAACATCACCTTTAACGGTATTTAGTTTAAATGCGTTTTATTCTTCAGGTTCAACAGAAGCATCATATCAATTAACAATTGATAAACCACATACAAAAGATATTACATTACAATTTACAAATACTTTATTTTTAAATGAAGGTAGTCCTCTGATTATTAGAGGATTTATTAATATTTTAAATGGTCAAACCTACGGTAGTTATTTTTACAATAGTGATTCAGAATATACATTGTTAAATGGGGTTGTTTCTTTTGAAGATTTTAATGTTATAACCGAAGAAGAAATTTTATACACAATTAACACTTTTTATTATTTTACAAACCCAATATTTGTTACCCCAACACCAACTCCAACTTCAGTTAGTCAAAGTGACTTAACATATAAAATTATTCCAAATAATGATTTAATATCTAATGTAACCCCCGATTTAACTTCCACACCAACACCAACTCCCACACCAACACCGTCAAATCAAATTTCAGGGTTATTATATAAAATAATCCCTAATAATGATTTAAGTTCTGATATCACCCCTAATTTAACTCCAACACCTACTCCAACCCCAACATCTCCACCTATAGTTGAGTTTTTATATACTATAATACCTAAAGATGATTTAAGATCTGATGTAACTCCGGATTTAACACCAACACCTACTCCAACACCGACATCCCCACTAATTGTAGGGTTTACATATGATATATTACCTAATAACGATTTAAGTTCTGACGTAACACCTGATTTAACTTCTACACCAACCCCTACACCTACAAGAATTTAAAATATTTTTATTTAAGTAATTTAATTAAAAAGTAAAGGATATTTATATAATAAAAAAAGAAATTATGGCAATAGGTGTAAGAATTGAGAGTAATAATTTAAGTGGTAAGACCACTACTGTTACTTTTTTACCAACAAGTGGGGGTACTATTAATTTAGGATCCAAAACAATACCGTTTAATTTTTTAACGGCAGACCCATATGGGGTTTATGAAATTTATGTACCTGATTATAATTACACATACGAATTGAGTGTTAATGCATCGGTATTCAGTGGACAAAGTTTCTCATTTGTTTCAAGATTAACCACTAATTACGATAATGGTTCAGTTACATTAAACTACAATGACTTTACCGCAGAAATTATTGACCTTGGTGTTGATTATGCCGGATGGAACTTGATTGACTTATATCCTTTACAAGATTATGGGTACGGGTATTATTTTGAACAAGACAATAATAATTGTTGGAGATGGGTTGTGTTTACTGATGTATTTGGTAATATTATTGACCAATATCAAGCTTTCACCGACTGTAATGATAATTGGGATGATTTAGGTGGAAAATGGTTAACATTTGTGGATAATGAAAATGGTGTATTAAAATATTTTAACGGTGAAAATATATATACCTATAATTTTGATGTTGCAAATCACAGTTTAAGTGTGGAAACAGGATGGGATGGTGTAATGTCAAATAATAACTTTGTTGTTAGTATTCGTGATTTTAGTGCGAACACTAGAACAAATTACATTGTTAATTTATCAACTTTAACTCAATTTGGTTCTCCTTATGATAATAATTTTTATGATAATATTAGCACATATTTTAGTGGTGATTTTATTTGTAGAACATTTTTTGATGATAGTAATGGTAGTGCCATTTATGTTGAATTTTATAATGGTACAACCGGAGAGTTATTAGATAATGTAACATTCCCTAATAACACCTATTTTAATTATCAAATGGGTTTTTACGGAGATAATAAAATTTATATTTTCTTTTATTCCAATGATAATTATAAGATAGTTCATTTTAATGGTAATACATCATCAATGAAGACATTAGATCACGACAGAAATAATTATCCTAATAATGATTATGACTCAAATACCAATTTTTTTCCTAATAATGGTGGGTC
>JAULBY010043287.1:0-13052 GCA_032358315.1 Ophiocytium majus
CCACCCCCGAAACCACTTGCCCCGCCCCCCCCCCCCCCCCACACCCTGAAAAATCAATCACAGGCGGCGCCACTGCCAGAGGCGGCGGACGCGGCACGGGCCCTGGCGCGCCCTGGCGACAGCGTGCGGCGGCGCGCGGCGGCCTCCGGCGCCTCTGCCAAGGCCCAGGCTTTGCAGGCGCTTCGGCGGTGGGGGGGGGGGGGGGGCGGCGGGGCGTGCGCGGCGCGCGTTCGGGCGCTGCGCGACTGTGCGCGGACGGCGCTGCTGTGGGTGGACGCGGCGCATGCTGAGTGCGTTGCTGAGGTGCGTGGGCTGAGCGCAGGTACTGTTGTTGTTGTGGGATGTACACGCATACTTCAGATGTCTTCCATTCTTGTGTCATAGCGGTAACAAAGGTGCGTGCGGGCGCTGCGCGACTGTGCGCGGACGGCGCTGCTGTGGGTGGACGGGGCGCACGCGGAGTGCGTCGCGGAGGTGCGCTGAGCACGACACACGTTCATTCATGTCCCACTATCTGCTTCGAAGCATAATATGCATATGCTACAAGAAGTATAGCACATGTACTTAATACTATCACATAATGCTATTGTAAGGGAAGCAGGGGTGCTGTGGCGGCGCCGATGTTCGTGCATGCGGCGCTCGCGGAGTGCATCGCCAAGGCGCGCTGGGCGTGCAAGAGCCCATGCCATGCATGCTAGCGTACATGAAGCCATGCCCCATGTTTGGCCACGCCTTGCATGCTGCAGTAGCACTTCCACAGTCCCAATACTTTGAACCACCTCTTGAAGTACATGTGCATGGGCTTTTCGCGCCCTAAGCTGGGTTTCGTAAAATCACATGTGTTACGGTGAGGGGCACGGGTGTTGCGGGCAGTGGACTGCGGTAGGCGGAGCTTGCGGAGGTGTGTGTTGGGCGCTGAGCAGAGCGCGTGGTACTTACTGTAGTGCTATTAGCTGTATGTCACTGTAGGAATGTAAGCGCATCCACCTGAAGTACTGCTGATACTTTGGACAGCATACCCAGTTCTGCTAGCCCAGCACACTGCCGGCCCCACCATGGGCGCCAGCTGCCGCGCACCACACCCCATGCGACCTTCACAGGTGCAGGCCGCCATGCGCAGGATCGCTAGCTGTGCATGTGACGTACTACAGAGGTACTGTACATATTTCACTTCTAGGTGGCACGAGCTGTCTTGCACACATTGCAGGCTGACAAGGAGTTGGGCATTTCTGATGCCAAGGTGCCAGCTTTTGTGCAGCCTTTTTGTGCAGCCCCCGCTTGCACACACCGCCTGTGGTGCCGCCAACCCACCATGGGCCCCATGCTGATGTGCATTCGCTCCCAATGCCGCCTCACAGGTGGACGCCACCGTGCGCACGACAGACAATGTCCACGCCCGGCGACGTTCGTCGGCCATGCATGTGTCCGTGTACATGCACTGCTGAAGCATTAAAACAGGTGTTCTTCCAGGCGTGATAAAGGATGCCTGGGAACACTTGTGAGCAGGCCAACAAGTTTCAACGTGTATGTAAACCGATCAACGGCATTCATGTGCTAGTAGGATGTGACATGACTCCGAGAAGTATATCAAAAAATAATTCGCTATTTTGAAAAGAAGAATGCACATGCCGCCGCACATTCCCCCCTCACAGGTGGACGCCGCAGTGCGCATGATGGAGAACCTGCACGCCGGCGATGAGGTGCTGGCAGAGCTGTGCTCTGGCCAGGCCCTACAGGCCGAGGAGCAGCGGGCGCTGCTGCTGCGCGCGCAGGGGCGGTACCGGGATGCCAAGGTGCGCTGGCGCGATACGATTTACAAGTATGACCTTTGTTGTTCCTGCTGTTGTTTTTTGTTTGTTGCTATCGAGGACTAGCCCTGTCAGTGTGGGCGCAGCCTGTGCTGTGCGCGCAGAGCTTTCTGCGCCCCGAGTGGAGTTCATGGGAGCAGCCGATTTTTGCCCATGAAAGCGTGTACATGCCCAAAGGGAGAAAGCATGCTCAGCCAGAGGCAACAGTGCGGCGCTGCACCGTGCTCAGTTCTGCGGCTGCAGGCCTGGGCGGGCACCAGTCAAGTGCACGCATGAGAATGCTGCAGTAGCAGCTCAGCCCATATCCCAGTGCTGTACGCACAGTGCTGCCAAAGGACATGGGCCATGCCAATTGCAGGGCCAGCCTCGGGTACACATTGTTCACAGTGTCATGGTCTTCCTTGGCTAGTGCCAAGAGAGTGGTTGCTACGGTCCTTATCATAAACACATAATACCCAAAACATGCACACTCCACCTGGGCGGAGGGTGTGTGTGGGGAGGGGGACTTAGCGCCGCCCAAGGCACGACCATGTATATGTGCTGCAGTGTCCATTGTCGGTTGTTGGAGGAGGTTACGGTCACAAGCCGCCGGCTGCCTGCGCTTTGCCACCTCGTGCCGCGGCATGGCACGCGTCTGCCAGCAGTTGCACATGGCGGTGCCACGTGTTACCTGTGTGCGGCACAGCAGCAGCAGCAGCAGCAGCAACAACACCCCCAACCACATTTTTCGGCAAGGAATACTGTGGTCCTAATTTTGTAACCTCCGCTGGGTGACTCGTTCGCCGTATGTGCCAGGCGTCGTACGAGGAGCTGGTGCAGCGCGCCACGGCGTTCATGGCGGACGACCGGCCCGGCAGCGGCATGCAGGAGGGACTGGCACTGCAGGACCACATCAACGCCCTGTACAGCCCACTCACCGACCCCGCGAGGGCAGCCTTTGTGGAGGTGAGCACCCCTTGAGATGGTGTATCGAAAAATTCCGGTAGCTGCGCACAGTCGACACAAGAAGTACAGCATCTTGGTAGGCGAGGCGGATGTCAGTTCTAGTAGTAGTGGCATGCCTGATCATGCCCTTGGGCCCGCAAAAGATGCCTGGCGTTGCTCACGTGCTCAGCAGAAGGGCATGTGCGTCTTGCACCGCGCTCGGGTGCGTGGGCGCGCGCAAGCGACAGAGTGCGCAGGGCGCAGGTGCACCAGTGGGTAGCGTTCAATGGAGAAGACGTGCCAGGGCCGCATGAGCATGCCTGGCAAAGTGTGTTGGTGTACTTCAATTACACTCTGCCTGGGGCGCGGAGAGCCCAGTGCACAAGGTGTGTGTGGCCGGAAGAAGGGTGGCCAAGCATGCTTCCATGCTTCCCTTCCCTGTTGCTAGCCGACAAGACTGCTCCAATCGTGCACTGGCCGCGCAAGCCGCAAATCGACGTTTGGTACGGGCGGTCGCGCTGACTATGCAGAGCAATGGAGAGCGCGTGTCGTGGCGGCAGCAGCCAGCAGCCAGCCACGCAGGAGTCCCTACCTCAGGCAGGATTGCGCACGCCACGCTGCCATTGACGCCCACCTTATGGGTGACGCCATGTTGCTGGTCCTCCAGGTGTAGCCTCACGCGTGAACATGCTCACACGGGCACCAGGCGGCAGCAGTGGGCCAGTGGTCACCCGAAACCGCATGGCAACAGATTAATTTGGACATACAAGTCCCCACCTTGTTGGTTGAGGGCGCGCAAGCACCCATGCCACAGTGGCAGGTGGCAGCACAGTGATTTTTTTCAACTTGCACTTGTCGCCGCGGAACACGCCAGGTATAATGGCTGCCGCCCCCCTGACCCCATGTAGACATACTCACAGCTGCTCACCGTCGCGCAAGAAGAAGTACAGCAATCCACATAAGCTAGCTCACTTGGTGCTCATCCTTCCCCCCCCCTCCCCCTTCGCCCCCCCTCTCGCACCTGCCCCAGAACTCCCTGCGCATGCTGGACACGGACGAGGCTCTTCTGGAGCTGTGCCCGCTGGCAGAGCGCGGTCTCCTGACAGATGCCCAATCCGCCATCGCCGTGGCACGCCTGGTGTACGGCCAGTGCCTCGACAGCCACGGAGAGGTGGCGCAGGCGCGGCTGGCAAAGGTGGCGGAGCTGGAGGCGGCGCTGGCGCTGGCGCCCGCGTCGGGGGACCTGTCGGCCCTGCAGGTGCGCCTCCCGAAAGTCCAAGTTCACAAGTTCAACATACTTCAGCTGCAGCTGCAACTTCAACTCACCCTGCGCATGAGGTGTGGCATATGTTGCTGGCGCGGTGTAGCGTGGCGATGCCTAGTAGTCCTGCAGGTGCGCCTCCCGGCCCTCCGGCACTCGCAAGTTGAACATGCAACTCCAAACTGCAACTGCAACTTCAAACATACCCTGCGTGTGAGCCACAGCACTGGTACTGGCGCGGTGTAGCATGGCCATGTCTAACTGTGGGGCGCAACACATAATCAGCTTGTCTGCGCATGAGTGCAGCATGGGCGTGGTCCGGCACCAGCGGTGATGGGAGGGGGGGGGGGGGCGTCGCGGCAAGTCGCGGTGTGGCGCGCTGGCCGTGTGTTGTTGTCTGCTTAGGGCGCGCAGTGCGGACGCGGCGCAAATGAGGGCAGCACGGCTGAGTGTGTGGCACACCGCTGTCGCACACCAGCGCTTGCTTAGCTCGCCGATGCAGCACACCCGTCTTGCGCACCTGGCGTCGTTTCCCGAATTCTGACACCCTGGCACAAGTCTGGCGGGTCCACCGTTGCGCCTGCTACATGGTGACCCGTCACACGCTGCGCCTGTCCGCACTCACTGCCTGCCACCGCTTCCATTCGCTGCCACTCGCGCCACTCCAGATCATCATTGCACAAGGCTTTGGGCCCATGGGGGCGTGCTGGGTCGCGGCGGGCGCGCTCACCGCCGTCGGGCCGCCCGCGGCATTGAAAGCGGCATCCAGTCGGACGCTGGGAGCACCAAAACCAGCGACGCCTGTGGCAGCAACTGTGGCACAGGCCGCGCCTGCGACCGACACTGCGGCGGCTGCCGCACAGCCGCCTGAGCCGCAACCGCTGGGTGATGCTGGCGCTGGGGAAGCCGCAGCTGCGGCGGAGAGCGGTGCAGACGCCCCCGTGGACGGCGGCTGCAGTGGCGCCCCACAGGAGAGTGTGGGCGTAACAGACCAAGAGGCTGTGGCGGGCGAAGCGGATGCTGTGAGCACCTCGGCAGCGGCCCCTGCGAACATCTTTGTTACTGCGGTTGCAGAGCCAGGCGCGGAAGCTGCCGAGGGTGGAGATGGGCACCCGGAGGATACGGCAGCTGCCGAGCAAGGCGCGATGCGGCAGGCACAAGATGCTGAGCGGGACGGGGCACCGCAGCAGGGGCCAGGTGCCGCTGAGCACGATGCAGAGCAGCTGCCCGAGGCAACGGGGCCTGGTGCGGAAGACGCGGCTTCGCAGTCCCGGGGCGACGGCGGCGACGCCGATCATCATGCCTGTGCCGGCGGTGCCATCGCCACTGCAGACGGGAGCGGCGGCGACGCGCATCCGGAGCCGGTCTCCGATACCATGCTCCAAGAGTCTGCTGCAGGAGAACGGGCACCTGCTGCTGCGGGGCGGGTGGAGGAGGCACCGCAGCAAGAGCCAGGGCAGGCTGACGGCGGCGAGCTGGTTTCCGCGGCTGGTGATGCGCCAGAGACAGTGCAGGCCCCCGACGATGCCAGCACTGCTGCCGCGGCGTCAGGAGGCAGCGGCGACGGCGCGGCCGGGCAAGCTGCTGATGAATCGGATGGGCGCCTGGATGCCGACGGCACAGCTGATGCGGAGGCTGCTGCGGCATCTGCGGATGCGGAGCCAAAGGCGTGCGAGGCGCCTGCTGCTGATGGCGCGCCGGTTTCGGCCGGTGGCGATGTGTCAGAGGAAGCTCAGGCACCCCTGGACGGCGGCGACGCTGCCATGTCAGCAGGTAGCGGCGACGGCGCGACTGGGCAATCTTCTGATCTCTCAAGCGGGCATGCGGATGCCGACTGCTCAGCTGTTGCCGACAACACTGCGGCACCTGCGGATGCGGTGCCATTGGCGAGCGAGGCGCCAAGTGCCGCAGCTGGTGGGGAGGGTGGCGAAGTGCCCGAGGAGGCGCAGGCACCGGTCGACGGCAGCGCTGCTCCCTCCGCGTCAACAGGCAGCGGCGACGACCCGGCAGGCCAACCTGCTGATCAGTCGGCTGGGAGTGGGGACGCCCCCAGCACAGCTGATGCGGACGCTGCCGCGGCACCTGCCGATGCGGCGCCATTGGAGGGTGAACCGCCTGCTGCTGACGGCGGCACGCCGGTGTCAGCCGTTGGCAATGTGGCAGAGGAGGCACCGGTCGGCAGCGTTGCCGCTTCCGCCAACTCACCAGGCAGCGGTGATGGTGCGGCAGACCAAGCAGCTGCTGATCAGCCGGGTGGGCATGCGGATGCCGCCGGCGCAGAGGACGTGGATGCTGCTGTGGCACCCCCCGATGCGGCGGCATCGGCGGATGAAGCGCCCGCGGTACCAGGTGCAGCAGCTGGCGTGGAGAGCGAAGCTGCAGATGCTGTGACTGCACAGGAACCAGCCGCGGTACCGGAGGAGGGGGCTCACGCTGTTGCAGAAGCGGGCGACGTGCCGCGAGCAGATGCGGCACCTGAGGCTCCAGTGTCCGGCACAGACGTGGCGAGCGCGCCTTCGGTGGACGCACCGACGACTGAGGGCCACGATGCCGATGGCACGGCGGACGGCAGCTCCGCACCGAGCGACCAAGGCGCGACGGCACCTGCACAGCAGAGCGAGGTGTTGGCGGCCGGCGAGGAGCGGTGCACCGTGTCCGAGGCTGATGAAGCGGCGCGTATCGCTGCTTCGGCTGAGCACCCCGTGCCTGACAACACAACTACGCTGGCGCCAGAGCCTGAGGCTGCTGCACGTGACGAGGAGCCAACGACACCGCCTGGGGGGGAAGGGAGCTCCGTGACCGATGCTGCAACTCCGGGGGCTGCGACTCGTGGCTCCGGCGACGGCACATATGCGCCATCGCCACAGCTTGAGGTGGATGCGTGTGACGAGGAACTGAGCGCCGTGTCCGACGCAGGCGCGGCGATGGCGTCAAAAGACGCTGAGGCTGCGCAGTCGCCACCAGATACACCACGAGACGTGCTGGGTGCGGGCGGCGAGGAGCTGGGCACGGTGTCAGAGGCTGACGGAGCTGTGGCAACGGATGCTGCTGCGGACGCGCGGCCGCCACCTGGGGCCTCCTGTGACGGCACACCTTTATCAACACCAGAGCCTGAGCTGAGTGCAACCGGTGAGGAGCCAAACGTTGCGTCTGAAGCAGACGAAGCTGCGGCAGCAGGCATTACTGCGCAACACGGCTCCGGTGACGTCACAGCTGAGCCCCCACCACAGTCTGCGCTGGATCCCGAGGGTGAGGAGTGCAGCACTGCGGCCCGGCCTGAAGCACACGAAGCTGCATCCATCGAAACTGCTGCAGTTGCGACGCCAGCAGTGTCTGCTGGTGCTGAGGAGGGCGCGCCGCCAGGTGTGTCGAGTGCAGCGCCAGACGACGACAGCGTCGGCTGCGGCGAGTATTCGCCCACGGGAGCAGCAGCAGCCGACAAAGCGGCGGCAGCAGGTGACGTCAACTCTGCAGCTCCCCCGGCAGCAGCCACTGCGGCAGCGGACGGCAGCCCCGTAGATGGTGCGCCTGAGAGGTGGCCGGCCGACGAAACGGAGTGTCTTGTGACGGCGCCGCCCGCCTCCGACGACATCACCGCTTTTGCTGAGAGCAGCCAAGAGGCCGCCGAGCCCGCACCTGCCGAGGGCGACGCGCAGGCGCCGCTGGAGGCTTCGTTTGCGTCCGCAGAGGCGCTGGGCGCCGCGGAGGCCGACATGTCCTCCCTCAGCGCCATCACGGCCACGGCGACTGCCGCCTGCATCGACGGCGCGGACGAAGGCGAGGACGGGGATGGGCGCGAGGACGGGGAGTCGCTGTCGCAGCTCCAGCCGCGCGCGCCGCCTTCGCTTCTGGCTGCGAGTCCGCCTGCGGAGGAGGGGAGCGTGGCGCTGCCGTACGCGGACCTGTTTGGGCTGCCGGTCGATGACATGCCGCCGCAGCCCCGGGACAGCGCTTGCACCCTCGACAGCGCCGCCCCCGTGGACAACCTTGTAAGCATGAGCCCGACCTTCGGGCGCCACGCGCAGCCGCTGCGCCACGGCTCGTCCTCCTCCTACACCATGGGCACGGGCACCGGGACGTACACGACGACCTTTACGGGCAGCAACGGCACGCCCGGCGGCAGTGTCACGACCGCGGGCAGCAGCATGGGGCGCGGCGGGGCGGCGGCCGGGGGGCTGGAGGAGCGGCCAGAGGCGGAGGCTGGTGCGGAGGTGGCTGGTACGTCTGGTGCGAGCACGCCGCCAGCGCAGTCCGAGCGTGATCGTGACCTGGCACCGGAGTTTGAAACCTCGCCGGGAGCGGGCGGGGAATTCGGGCCCACGGGTGACAGCAGCCTCAGTTCGGACCCGCAGGGCGGCGATGCAGACGACGGCGACGGTGCGGAAGGTGCCTATGACATTGCCGTGCTCGGGCCCGCTGGCGGCAGCAGTATCAGCTCGGAGCCGCTAGGGGTTGACGGTGATGACGGCGGTGATGGCGGCGGCAGCGACGGCGGCAGCACACGGGGGTCGGACGTGTCAGTGATACGCGAGAGCGAGGCGCTGGTGGGGGACGTGTTCACGGCGTGCCTGGCGGCCCTGGAGCAGGTGCACAACAGCAGTGAAGTGGCGGTGAGCGCGCCTGCCGCGGCCACGGCCAGCGACAAGAGCGACGCCACCTCATACTCGGCGGCGTCGTTTGAAGTAGAGGCGCCGGAAGCCGTGGGCTGCGACGGGGCGTGACGCGCCTTCGACAAGTTGTTTTGGATGGCTGCTGCGCTTCGCCTGCCTCATACATCAAGTATTATCGTGCTGTACCATCCATACAATTTAGCGTGCCGTCTACAAGTGCACTAGTGTGGGGGCTCCCCACTGGTGCAGCAGCCGCCGGTGGCAGCAGCTTGTATGTACACAGTCTAAGAGCGCGCTGATGAGTTGAGCTGCGCAGAACCGTGGCGCGCGTCCCTTGTGCAATGCAGCCCACACGGCCCACCTACTCAGTGCTGGGCTCACGAGATGAATACCGCAATTCCACACCTGTTCTGGCCTGCCAAAGCCTGCTCTGCGTTTCTTGCTTGCACCGACGTGTGCATTGTTGACCCGGTTTTGCTGGCGCGTCAGATAGAGTACAGTGAGCTGCACCATGACCCAGAGATGACCCAGAGGGGCAGTTTGGCAAGACGCATAGCAGCCGGGGCGGCCCTCACTGCTGCTGCCACACTGCCATGATTGCTTTGCAATTGTTAACGCAGTGGCCCTTGCATCCAGCATGTCATGGTGCACAGCCAGATTACAGCACCAAGTAGCCAGTGGTATGATGTGCCAACACTACCACTCGTGCGCGTACGGTTGTGGGTGTCATGCGGCCTGCACACCCACCCTCACCACGCCGACCAACAATCTGTGCAACACATGTGCCGTTGCACGCAAGGAACTTCAGTACTCTTCCACGCCCAGGCCATCCCAGCACGTGCGAGCTGGCAGTCCAGCTGCTACTGGCTGCTGACGCCTCTTGGTACAACCAGGCCATGGCGCAGGTGTCTGCATAAGCAGCGGCGGCATGGCGTGCGAGGGGACGTTACAGGTGACTCCAACATTACGCTGCACCGTAATGCTGCACCGTTATGTTGGAGACACCTGTTGTACATGTCCGCATCGTTCCGGCTGCGCCACAAATTAAAATGATCGCCGCCGCACGTGGCCACAGCGACATGACGCTGTGGCGCTACTGCCATTTGTGTACGCTACACCAGTAGGTGCGGCACCCATGCACAGGTCTGTGTGTAGGCAGACCTGACCACAGGTCTGTACAGAGCTCTGTGCGAGCCTGTGGTGCACGTGAAACTTCAATCCACACCAACTTCAACCGCTTTCGGCCAACTTCAACTCCTCTCCTTGGTTGGGCTCAATGAGAGGCCGCCCGCTTGCGTAGGGAGTGCCTCCCCCTTGCGCAGATCTAGAGCTGCCATATATGAAGGGGCTTGCTCGCCGCCATGGCGCATCCGGTGATGCATCCGTCAAAACACACCACACACACAACCCGGTGTTCACACATGAACCAGTTTCCCCAGGTGGCAGAGATGTTGAGGGAAGGAAACGCTAGTGCACCACCGCTGGTTCATTCCGATGCATCCAGCAAGAGCGAACCCTACGCCCAACTCACCTTCCTGCAATGCGTTCGCCGTGTGGTGTGTGTGCGCCTTGCCAGTGCCCAGCTCTCCGTGGAGTCATCAAAGCCCGAAATTGCACAGTTTGCCAACGCGTATTTGTGGTGCCGCAACCCCAAGCTGAGCCTAATCAACGGCGGCACCGAGGACAGAAGAAAAACCCTGAGTGGCAGTGCTACTCAGCGCACTACCGCAGCGCGCAGCAGCGGCGACCGCGGTGCCGTCGCAGGCGCTGCATGCACGGCGCTTTGTGTGGTGCCCACCGTCAGCTGAAGACTAGGCGTGAGAGCTTTCCTTCTCTCTCGTTTCACCGGAGTGCAGGATTTCGAAATCGCGGCGGCTGCTACTGTTTGTCACAGACGCGTGTCGTCACGACTGCGGTGAGTGAGGGCGGTGTGTGCAGCGGGGCGCCGCCCTGCCTCCGCGACGGCGCCTACGATCGGCTGCACACAGGGCTGGCGGCACGGGAGCGCAGCGATGCCGGAAAGGCCTCAAGGGTTTGTGCTGGGTGCCGTCGTGAGGCGCACTGCAGTTTTGATCAAAGCCAAGGCCACCGGACATGACTCCAGCCAGCCCAAGCTGAACCTACTTTTCGCAGTGGATGAGGGCGGCGATGGCGGCGGCGGTGGCGGCGGCAACCCCTTCGCCAACTCGCGCGTGGCCATCAGCATACGCCGCTCCCATGAGCGCTTCGTGCCCCCAAGCATCAACATGGACAAACACGGGGCGGTGCCCTGCTCCCAGTTGGAGCTGGTGCAAGACAGCTGGGCTGCCTTCCTGAGCGGGGAGTGCGGCGGGCTGCAGGGTGCCGAATCCACTGCCGATGACGAGGACGGCCAGCCCATGGCGTCTCGGACTGCGTCACCCGTCACCTTCTTCTATGACACCTTTTACGGCAAGCTGTTCCAGCTGGCGCCTGGGCTGCGGCAGGTGTGTGACGCAGGCGCGCGGCTATGATGCTCAGGGCTTTGGCTGCTGGCATGGCGGTGTTGGCGTGCTGCATGCTTAAGATTTTTTGGTGCCTGGTGCCCTTTGCACGCTGTCGGCGTGGATGCGGCTGCCTGGCAGCGCCAGCTGCTCTGCTGGGTTGGCCTGTGATGCAGCGTGCTGCAGTCTAGACCCTCACAACCTTGATAGATTTTGGCCCATTTCCTGTAGCTCGCCTGGACACACGAATTCTGGTTTATATCCTGAAAATCCGGACAGTATCTTCGCTCTGAGGCGCCCAATACCACATCTACAACATCAGAATAGATACCAAAAGCGAGCTTGACACCATATACACCAAATGCCAGCAGCATACCTGACACGACAGGCGCTGCATGCAGCTGCTGTCATCGCAGCACCACAGCTTGCTGCTAGGCAAAGCCCTACAACATGCTGCTGAGCACGCTGCTGCTGCTCAGCAGTTGCTGTCGGCACGATCCCACGTGCTGCTGGGCTCAACGCTGCTCCTGCCAACATGACTCCACCACGTCTTCTTGGTTAGCCATACGGAACGGCGCAATCGGCAGCTCTCGTCGCACTGGCGCACATGTTGCTGCTCGCCAGCGCCAGGCGCAACGGCATTTACACGACTTATCTGCAATTACAATTGTTTTCGCGGTTCCAATCTGCCCCAGCCCAGGCTAACTCTCGCAAAGAGTCAGGCGACTTTTTTTTTTTTTCGCGGCCTGCCGTGCATTTTTCTCACCCGCTGCACCCTCTGCCGTCGCTGCCGCCGCTGCCCGGCGCCGCTCAGGTCTTTGGCGACAACATGGTGCGGCAGAGCCGCTGCCTGGTGCGCCTCACGTGCGAGTGCGCAGGCCTCCACGAGGCCCTCGCGTCGGGCAAGGGCATGAGCGGCGTACAGGTCTTACACCCAGTCCCCGCTGTGCCAGGCACCACAAGTATATCTCTTTTTTTAACATTTTAAGTACAGCACTACGTAAGTATTATACTTCTATACGTATGCATGTACAGCATATATGTATACATGTATATACTTCAGCACAGGGGCATGAGCGGCGTCCAGGTGCGGCTCACCGCTGTGCCATATACTACAAGTATACTTGTACTGAATTGTGTATATCAGTCACAGAGACATGAGGGCATGTGTGCACCAGCTTTACTGCGAGATGTATGGGGTCGGCTCCGCGCCCAGTGCTGCATTATATACATATACTTCAAAACCTACTCCAGGAGCGCACGTATAAATCCACGTGCAATTCAGTACACATGCCACATTATTTTCCCCATTATTGCGTGCGCACCCCAATGAAACGTCTCCAACACATCTCGCGCGGCGCCCCAGGTCGTCGCGGCCGGCAACGCCGAGATAGGCCTCCGCGTCGAGCACTACTCGCCCCTGGCCGCCGCCCTCCGCTACTCCCTGGCCTACTGCATGGGCGACGCCGGCTGGACGCGCGAGGTCGCGCACGCCTGGGACGGCGCCCTCTCCCTCTTCCTCCCCGCCTGCATCAGCTTCACCATCACCACCAAGGAAGAAATCGAGCCGCGCGAGACCGAGGCCGACCAGTTTGCCGCCCTGCAGCGGTACCGCGCCGCCTCCGGAAAGCCGCGCCCCTGGCGCGGCCCCGGCGGCGCCCCGCTGTCCTCCCCTGGCGGTCTCTCCCCCGCGCACAGCGACCTCGACACGGCCGACGCCTACAGCGATGATGAGAGCATCGCCACCAACGCCACGGGGCGCCCCGGCCCTTCCGCCGAAACCCCTTCCCTTGCCTCTCGCGCGGCCTCCCGGGCACGTGCCGCCGACGCCATGGACGGAAGCCAGGCGGGTTTCGGGGACATGGACTCGGAAATGGGGGAAGACCGGCAGTACGCGACCAGCCAGGCGTCGCGCGCAGGGCGTGTGCTGACGGCGTCGCTCGCCGCCGCCAGCGCCGCCACCACGGCCAACCGCGGGCGAGTGACG